>PVJL010000568.1:306078-384370 GCA_004026885.1 Lyroderma lyra
AAAAAAAAAAAAAAAAAAAAAAAAAAAAAAAAAAAAAAAAAAAAAAAAAAAAAAAAAAAAAAAAAAAAAAAAAAAAAAAAAAAAAAAAAAAAAAAAAAAGGACAAAATGAGAAAAAAAAATCAGATGAGACAAGTAGAAAACAAACTCAAATCCAAACATATCAATAATTACATTAAATATAAATGAACTGAATAATCCAATGAAAAGGATGAATAAAAAGAAAGATCAACTATATGCTGTCTACACAGGATATATTTTAAAGACCACAGAAATTCAAAGTAAAAGAAGGGGAAAGATAGACCAAGCAAATCTAAGAAAGCTGGTGTTGATATTATCATGCCAGATAAACTTCAAATCAAGAATTATCAGAGCGAAGAATAACCTTTTTTTTTTTTTTAATTCATTTTTATTGTTAGACTTATTGGGGTGCCATCTGTTAGCAAGGATTACATAGGTTTCAGGCATACAATTCTACAGTGCATCGTCAACTTGATGTATAATAAGTTCACCACCTAATGTGACTTCTCTTTCCATCACCTTATATTCAGCTTCCCCCCTCCTCTCCCACCCCCTCCCCTTTCTCCCCTCCCTAACCCACTCGTCCCCAAATAAACATTAAACTATTGATTGTGTCCATGGGTTATTTGTTTGTTCATTTCTTTCTTTCTTTGCTTTCAGTTTTATATTCCACATATGAGTGAAATCATGCAGTTCTTTGTTTTTTCTGTCTGGCTTATTTCACTAAGCATGATGATCCCTAGGTCCATCCATTTTGTCACAAATGGCAATATTTCATCTTTTCTTACAGTTGAGTAATATTCCATTGTGTATATGTACCACAGCTTCTTTATCCAGTCATCTGTCGCAGGGCACTTTGGTTGTTTCCATGTTTTGGCCACTGTGAACAGTGCTGCAATGAACATTGGGGTACATAAGTCTTTGCGGACAAAGGTTTTCAAGTTCTTTGGGTAGATCCCCAGAAGGGGGATTGCTGGGTCATATGGGAACTCCATTCCCAATTTTCTGAGGAACCTCCACACTGCCTTCCACAGTGGTTGTACCAGTTTGCACTCCCACCAGCAGTGTACCAGAGTTCCTTTTTCTCCCCATCCTCTCCAGCACCTGTTATTCCTTGTCTTGTTGATAATAGCCATTCTCACAGGTGTGAGGTGGTATCTCATTGTGGTTTTGATTTGCATTTCCCTGATAGCTAATGAGGATGAGCATTTTTTTCATATGTCTGCTGGCCATTTGTATTTCTTCATGGGAGAAGTGTCTGTTTAAGTTCTTCTGCCCACTTTTCAATTGGGTTGTTTGTTTTTTTGTTGTTAAGTCTTATTAGTTCTCTATATATTTTAGATATTAGACCCTATCTGATGCGTTATTTGCAAATATTTTCTCCCATTCAGTTGGCTGTCTCTTTGTCTTGTTGATGGTTTCTTTTGCTGTGCAGAAACTTTTTAGTTTGATATAGTCCCATTCATTTATTTTTGAGTCCTAGGTCTATAATTTTAGTACCTATGTCTTCTTCTATACAGTTTATTGTTGCAGGTCTTATATGAAGGTCTTTAATCCATTTTGAGTTAATTTTTGTATATGGAGAGAGTTCATAGCTCAACCTTTCTTAATGACAGTCATTTTGTCATTAAATTAAAAATTCTAAATGTCTATATGGATAAAAAGCTTCAAGTACAAGAAGCAAAAATAAGAATTAAAAGGGAAAATATACAAATCCATAATCATAGCTAAAAATTTTAACAACCCTGTTTGTAATCAGTGGAATAAGACCAAAAAAATGGATAAGTTTGAACATTACCAATCGACTTGATCTAACGGACATTTATAGATGATCTCATCTAGCACCTGCGGAATACATACTATTTTCAAATACATATAGAATAGTTACTCTTTTAGTAAAAGTTCTCCAGAGAAACAGAATCAGTATGAGAGAGAGAGAGAGAGAGAGAGAGAGAGAGAGAGAGAGGAAAGAAAAAGAAAGAGGGGGAGAGAGAGAGGAGAGAGAGGAGAGAGATAGGAAGAGAGGAAGGGAGAGAGGGAGGGAGGGAGAGAGGCTGAGGTTGATTGATTGATTATGGTACATTGGTTCACGTGATTATGGAGACTTAAGAAGTCTGCAATCTGGAGACCGCAAAAAGCTGGTGTGTTCTTTAAAGCCCTGGAATGCCAGAGAGCTGATGGTGTAGGTTGTAGTCTAAATATGCAGCTCTGAGAACCAGGGGCACCAAAGACAGGAGAAGACCCGTATCCCAGGTCAAGCGATCAGGCCTACAGTGGAGTGGGAAGACCCGTATCCCAGGTCAAGTGATCAGGCCTACAGTGCAGTGGATTCAAACTCCCTCTGTCTTTTTGTTCTGTGCAGGCTCTCCTCAGTTTGAAGGATGCCCACCCACATTAGGGATTACTCAATTCACCGATTCAAATGCAAATCTCTTCTAGAAACACCCACACAACATAATTCTAAATAACTTATGAGTCAAAGAAGAAGTCACAGGGAATTAGGAAATACTTTAACCTGGATTATAATAAAAACAAAAAATGTCAAAACTTTTTGGATACAGCTAAAGCAGTGATTAGAGAGAAATATAAATATTTATATTTACATTGGAGGAAAATAAAGTTTTAAATTCAAAATAAGAAGCAAATTAAATCCAAAATAAGTAGCAGAAAGGAAATACTTAAGAGCAGAAACCAATAAAAGAGCAGAAATAGACAAAATAGTGCTGGCTTCAGCAGCACACATGCTAAAATTGGAACAATACAGAGATGAGCATGGCCCCTATGCAAGGATGACAGGCAGATTCATGGAGCGTTCCATATGTTTTTTTTTTTAATTCTATAGAGTGATTTAATTTTCTTTGTAAGAAAGGAAGACAATCAAAATAAGATTTTTTTAGACATCTTGTAGACTCTAAATGGTTTCATTTTTGTAAACACTTTTTAAAAATAATTTTTAAAATATTTCATAAATAGACTTCAAAGTTAAAAAAAAGAACAGACAAAATAGAGAAAATAAATAAAGTCAAAAATTGGTTCTATGAAAGATTAATAAAATTTTGAATCCCCTAACAAAACCAGTCAAGAAAACCCCCACAAATTACCAATACTAGGAATAAAAAGGGGACCTCATTGCAGATCATATAGACATTAATAGGATGATAAGGGGATATTATGCATAGCATTTTGCCAATGAAGTGAACAATTTAGATGAATTGGACAAATTTCTTGAAAGAACAAAACAAATAAAAACTGACATAAGAAACTGACACAATACAAAACTCTGAAGAAAAATGTTAAAAAGAAAACCTGAATAGCTCCATCTCTGTTAAAGAAATACAACAGGCAAAACACTGTATGGGAACTGGAAAAGAACTTGAGAGAACTCTCTGGAATGATGAAAAGTTCTACATCATACACTTTCTGTGCTGGTTACAAGGATGAATCATTGGCACACTCATAAAATTGTACCCTTAAGATGTGTACATTCCACTCTATGTGCATTTTCCTCAATTAAAAATAAATTAGCTGCATACCAAAAGCTATGACTTAAACATACAAAACTTGAAACCTTTTGAAAATTTTTAAAGATAATTGAAGTAAGTAGTTTCATAAGATGTGTTAGCATAATGTCAAAATAATCCTATAACCTTATTTGGAAAATGTTTCTTTTCCTTATGAATACAAGTTCTGAAGTTCAAATCCCACCTTATTTCTTTCTGTAATGAGAATAATAATTGTGCTGATCCATCCTTCCAGGTTCAGCTTGTGACCCTTCTTCAATGTGATCTTTCTGGAACCACCAAGAGGATGTAAGCTCTCCTTCTCTGCTGCTTTGCCCCCCAGCGTGCATCTGCCTTATAGCCCTTACATATTGTATTCTGATTGTCTGAACATAGTTCATCTCCCCAACTCTACACTGTAAATTCTCTGAGGATAAGATTGTGCTTTTTTCTCAGTTTCCCAGTGCTGGCATGTTGCCAGGCCTAGTAGCCACTCAATAAATGCTAGTTGATCAAATGGTTAAATGATATTCATATGGAGGTTCTTTGAGTCAGAATATTCTATTAGTCTTGAGAAAAATATTTAAACATTTTCCCTTCAAATAGGATTCCCTTCCTGTTATGTATTATCTAAGGAAACATATTCTACACGGGATTGTAGTACCCCTGAGGAAAGATAGACCATCCAAGGAAACAAAAGTATTAGATAGGAGATATTGAATGAAATGCTCAAAAATGTTTCAGTTCAAGATGAAATGAAAACTAGAAATGATAAAGGAAAACCATATTGAGATAAAATGAAGTGGGGAATGAAGCCAGGGACATATAGTACACGGGCTTTAGATGATAAGGGGAAGGAAAACATGTGGGAAGGGGATCTTTCTAAGTCACTTTCAAAAAGGTGAGCTAGTAGTATCCAAACTTTATGAAAAAAATATTATTTATCCTTTGAAACATTTATTTTAAAATGGCCTTTCTAATGCATAAATCAATATGATCATATTTTGTTACATCAAATAACAATGCAGTTTATTAACTTTGTAGCATTGTTGCAAGGTTAGGTGGGATATTTGATTTTAGGTTATGTGGGTTGTATTCAAATACATATGAACTCCTAGGTATAAGAGCTGTGGTGTATGATTATAAACAATAAATAATGTCTAGCAAGAGATCTTGTAAAACTCAACAAGCCTCTAAATTAGTATCAATAGGAAGAAAGGAAAATAGCTGAACAGTTAGAAATATATGATCAAGAAAACTCAGTTTGTGGAGAACTGAGCAAGGCTTTGCTTATTTCAAGAAAAAGTGTCATGGGCGATAAGGAAAGGAGTAGGAGTGAAAACCTGAGAGATGAAGTGCTGCAAAGCTCATTGTGAGGTTTTGGGCCAGGAGTGCTGTGGTCTGAGGCAGAAAAAAAGAGAGGTTTTTGGTAACAAACTATTAAATTAATAGTTTAATAGGTGGTTTACCTATTAAATTAAATAGGATCTCTACCTATTTCAACCAGTCCACATGACAATGTTTTGTTAAATGGCTGCTAGTATCCTAACATGAAATAATCAAACAATATGTGTTATGGTCAAGCTTTCTCTACAACAGAGCAGGTAAGAGATCAAGCCTGCATCCACACCCTAGCTCCTCCACATCTCCCTGGGCAGGTTACTGAACCTCTCTGCGCCTCAGTCTTCTCATCTCTAAATAGGAATGGTAAGAGTTGATGGCACCTGCCTTGAGGGGTTATTTTGAGGATTAAATTAGTTAATGCATGTAAAATGTTTACAGCTGTGTCTGAAACAAAATATATGCTTGAGAAATATTTTGTATTATGGAATGAATAAACAATTCTCTTCTTCTGAAGGAAGTGAATGCATAGAGTGGTTAGAGGAGGGAAACAGGAGTCAGCACACACACACACAGGCACACACACACACACACTCCTTACACACTTCCAGAACTCTAACAGCCTCATTCAGATGTAACACCCTTAGATGACTGTGTGAGTAATTTTCACCAAGAAAATGTAAGAGGTCTTCAAATCTCAGAGTTCTAAGTAAAATAAATTTTAAAATCTGAAGGTAACAGCCATAAAAACAAAACCAGGTCCAGACCCCAAAATCAGGTGAAAACCTTATCCTGTCTTAACCACTATTTGCTGCATGATCTTTGGAAGTAGGAAAACCTACTTCTACAATCACAATCGGGATTCCTGATGAGGACATTGTCCCTGTCCTGAAGGAGGGCAGAGTCAAATGGAGAGGGGCTGGGACAATACCAACATAACATCCGTGCTCTGGCTGAGGTATGTGCAAGGTGCCATGGCAGTCATTGACGGGAGGGACTTGCTCTTGCCTGAATGAACTGGGAAGGCAACTGACCTGGGGAACAAAAAATGAGAAGGAAGCTATGTAGACCGTGTCTTCATTCATTCAAAAGATAAATATTGAGGGCCTGCTGCATGTTAAATAACTATCTGGATGGTAAAAATATATTGGAGGGTAAGATAGATTTGTTCATTACAGTCTAACAGATCATTACTACACAGTAATGATAAGGGCCCTAGTAACCAGGTGAGCCCATCCTATTGGGAGAAGCAGTCAGAGGGGTCCTTCCTCGGAAGTAGTGACATCTAAGCTGATGCCAGTAGGAGTTATCCAGGTGGCAGGGGTGGAGAGAAGAGAACTGCAAACAGAGGAGACATTATGTACAGAGGCTGGAGGCAGCACAGCTGATCTGCGGTGCTGAAAGGTGTGTCTAAGGACAAAGTATAGAGTGTGAGGTAGGAGAGATAAGGCCAGAGAGGTAGGAGGAACCCAGGGCCTAATGTCACCTTAAAGAGTTTGGACCTGTCTTGAGAAATGAAAGGCTATTGAGGGTTTCAAGTAGGGCCAGACATGATGAGATTTATATTATAAAAGGATCACAGTGGCTGTAACATGAAGAAAATGGATTGAGAGAAACCAAGATTAGGGGAAGGTTAACCCATCATCCAAATGAGAGATGATCCAACTCATGCCCAGGACAGTGGCAGAGTGAATGTCAAGGACCCATGAATTGGGTGATAAACTGGACGTAAGGGGATGAGAGCAAGAGAAGGTGGAGCCTGCCTCTCAGATCTCTACACAGATGAAGGTGGCGTTACCTGCGAAAGAACGCGGGTTTGGAGTTGGGCATGGTGAGTTCCGTTTCAGATGAGTCAAGTTTGAGAGTGTCTAAAGACATGCAAGGGGAAGAAGTGGGTGCATGGGCTGAAGATGCAGACTGGGAAACATCAACACCAGAAAGTGACTGCAGTTCTGGCACAGGAGACACTGCTCAGGGAGAGTTGTGGAAGGATAGGAAAAGAGGCCCTGGGCAGAGCGCTGTAGTGACGGGGTACACCACGGGAGACAAGACAGGAATAAGGGAGGCAGGAGACTTGGGGGGCTGTGGTCTGCAAGAGGTAAAGTCTGGGGGTAAAACTGCAGGAATACCTTCCATTAGCTGGTTAATGGTGAGTGTAATAAAGCTAGCTCCTGGGACTAATCCCTTACAAAGCCAATTCATTTTATTCTTTTGCAGAGTGAAGGCTAGCACTTCCAATAATCTGTAAATGAATTTACATCCTATTTTGAAGTCAATGCTTTCGGTGACAAGAACCTCCAAATGAAGGAGTATAGCTACACTAATACTAAGGTTCATCAATGTTACTACAAAATCAGCAGCACAATGCTCTGAGGGGAGGTTAAAGAAGTTATATGAGCATTACCTCATGTGACTCAGGAGTCCCACACCCACATCCAAGTCTGAGTGCGTTATTCTGGTGTCACATAGGAAGGAACGTTTTCTTTACGCCAGGAAACGTACACGTGGAACTGTAGGATTACGTTCTGGATTTCTGTTTAATAGATGATAATACTGAAAAATTGTATGTGAAAAATAAAATGTTTCTACCCTCATTGAAGCAAGAAAGTGACAATTTTAACTAATGCATATTACTTTCTTTTGCACACCAAGCATTAGTTTCACATGCTTTTCATATTTGATATGCACAGTGCCATCTAATGGCCACAAGCCATAACCTGAAAGAGGGAGAAGAAAGATCCGAACTAAAATATGACTGCTACTACTACTACTAATGATAAAAGTAAAATCAAATAAATTTCCAGTTTAGTCAACTGGTGTTGCATACAACAATTTTATCTTCTCCCTAATCATGGTTATGTGATGACAAATGATCATATTGCATAGATAACTATAGATCCCTTTTTAAATTTAAATAATTCATGACAAACCTATAACCATAAGTTATATACATTTTTTAATCACAAAATCATTAGAAACACCTTGGATGAAATAATATATTCAGCTAGGATAATTCTGTTTTGTTTTTTTTTTTTAAAAAAAAAAAAGAAAGAAAATATGTAAAATTAGGAGGACAGATAGAAGGACCTAATTTCTACAAGGCTAATAATGCGTAACAAATCTTTTTCATGGAAAGTAATTCTTCTAAGTACTCTCCTTGCAGCCCCTCAGAGAAAAAATGTGAAGTTGGCATCCATTGGTTCTGTTTTGGAAAGCTGTAGCCCATGGCATGACCCTTTCACAGCCAGCTCTGGGGTCAAAAGAATTTTCCTTTGCTCACACATGTCACCCATCTCCAGGCGCATAAGTGAGAGAAGGGATGAGAAGAACATGTGTACCATCTTAGTCAGTCTCCTCTGAGGAGCAGCCAAGCTTGCTACTCCAAGGACAATGCCTCGAAGATTCACACTTGGGTGTGGGACTCCCAAGTCAAATGAGTCACCTAACCTTCCAGCACATGGCCTCTTCAAGGCTACATCTCTTTGATCTCAGCTCTTCTCAAGTGGTTTGAACCTTATGCTACAGAAATTGATGACTGCCCATAAGAATTGCTTTTAAAATATCCTGCTCTGTTGAAAAAGGGTTTTTTTTAAGTATGCTGTTTCATGCTTCCCTCATCAAATAGGATATTAAAATGAGAAAAACTCCATTAAATGTTATGATGTGCAAAACGGATATTTTACTGTGCAGTCTTTTCCACTGGCCTTTAAGTTCTTTGGGGAATGAAGATCACATGTTGCTTTAATACACAATGCCAATATTTTTTACATTCATTTCCAGGCTTACCAGAAAGAAGTAAGTAATGCAAAACCCACACACAAAAAAAGATGCAAACAAAAAGGTAAGAACATAAATTGTTCATCAAAGATTTACTTCTTTTACATGGAGATCATTAGAATGGCAATTTTCACAAATTGTCAGCAACAGTAACATGAACACTAAATGGGTTACTTTGCTTCCTTCCTGGATGCAGATAAGATCCTAAAATGTGTTGGGAAGGGGAAAAAAGAAAGAGGTGTGATAAGAAATGAGGGATTTGTGGATAAGGTTGAGAATTGGGGGCTAGATGCTATGGAGATCCATGTATCACTTACTAGGTTTTACTGGAGTGGGCATCTGTGTACATTACTCCATCTAAGCTTCACCACTTGTCCTTCAAGATAGATATTCATATCCCATTTTAAAGCTCAGAAAAAAAATATTTTTTGAAGCTTAGGTTAGTTACCTGAGGTCCTACCACTTGAAAGAGACAGAGAAGTTAGGTATGCAGAGCTAATTAAGTGGCTCTGTCCTCTGGCTGGCCAGTGAATGGCAGTATCAGCTGGAGATTGTCCCAGGAAAGATTTTTAAAATCTCTTCCAATAGTTCTATTCAGCCTAGCAGTCTGAGAACCACTTCATCGAACCTGCAGAAAGGTCTTTAGAGATAAGCCATAGGGCTCTTTGGTCTTTCTCCTTATTTCTTCTGATTTTTTTTAAAATATAAAATTCTCTGTTGTTTATTTATAAAAGTAATCCATACTCAGTTAAGTTGTTTTTCAGAAGATAGACATAATACAAGCATTTACAAGAAAATGAAAACTTACGAGTAGCCTGGCCACTCAGAGATAAACACTGACTTTTTTGATACACCTCTTTCCAGGCTTTTTCCTGTGTTTGCATACTTTCACACATAGTTTAACAAAAACAGAGTAAAAAATGCATAAAGATCGATGCTTCCACCCCCCACTTTTCAATGTACTATGAACACCCTCCCATGACAGTAAACAGAACAACTGAATGTGCATCTTATATTCCATCAGATAAATCCACCACTTAATCAACAGGTCAATAATTAATCAAATCCAATCAACATTTTTATTAGTGACTTAGATGAAGAAGTATGTTGATCAAATATCTGGATGATACAAAACTGGTAGACATGGCTAATATAGTAGACTTAAAGAGTCAGAACACAGTCCTAATAAATGAGAATTAAGACCCAAAACTTGATAAATATAAATCTTGAAATAGTGCCTATCAACGTCTCTTTGTGAAAAGCCCACACTTCTGGGAGTGGGGAGCATACCGACTCTGAGAAGGGGGTGACGGCAGGGCAGGCAAACTGACTGACCATCAGCCTCAGTCAGGCATCAACAAGCAAAGTGCAATGAGCTTAATGGTGCAACATGAGCAATGAGAACGGTAAATGGCCAGCTAGGAACATGTGAAATGTGAAACTCAATACAAACATGTCATTGCCTCATGACAGTGTGGCCATCCACTTCGGTAACAGGCAGCTTCTGCAGTGGTTTCCCCGATATGATTTTCCTGGGTGCTGCCTGGGAGGCTGCCTTTCCACAGCTTGCAAGCAGAGGCCGACTGCTCTAAGCTTGCAGACTGGTCAGAGGTGATCTCCTATCATTTAAACCATATTTGAAATTGAGCTACATAAAACTCTTGGGAGTTTTTGCCCACAGATAACTCTAATGGTAGCTAATGTGTTCAGTGAAAGAGATCTTATCTTCAGGTGTTTTGAAAACCAGGTGATTTGGTCTCCTTGGCGAGTGTTGGGTGTTTGTGCAAGCTGGACTAAGAGAGCTCTGCCATTTTAATGCTGGGAGTGAGATGTAGTGCCCATTGGCTGTAAGAACAGTCAGAGGAGGGCTGTGAGATACCTATAGGGAGGGCACAATGCGGGGGAACAGTCTTTTTCCAGTCCTTCATAAGCCTGAGCTTTGTTACTGTCGCCCTTACTCCCCAGTCCGTCATGCTTTGGGGCTCAGTGGTACTTACTGTCCATGCCACAGTCATCTAAGATGAGGTAAAAGGGCCTACAGTAGCCAGATGCTTTAGCGTTCGGCTCCAGCTGTCAGGCCTTCCATGGAGGTGGAGTGCTGTCAGTTTATGCAGCTGTGGACAATCAGGCATTTGGGGGTTTTGCCCCAACAGATTCCTTTTGCTAGGGTAATAAAGATCATCTCTTATTTGATTAATTTTGCAACTTCCCACTTTGCCTCTCCAACCATCTGCAATTGAATACATAGGGGTCCTTATACATAAATGCTATTCCCACAGATCTTTGAAAAATGGTCGAGTTATCATGTGGGTTTGTAAATAGACAGGGAAGACCCCTTGTTGGTGGTATTTTATTGAGAAACTTCTCCTATTGACTGAACCAGAGTTTAGTCTATCACATTTTTCCTAAGGGCAGTCATTGACCCTCTTCTTAATTTATTAGGTGGTCTATCTAAAGTGTATGTCACTTTCCTGGTTGATAAATTCTAAGTTCTGAGACTCTTGGGCCAATGTTCTTCCCTGAGCCACAGTGGAAGAAGAAGAATTATTATCTTGGGCCACACATAAAATATACTAACACTAATGATAGCTGATGAGCTAAAAAAAAAAAAAAAAAAAAAAGTTGCAAAAAAATCTCATAATGTTTTAAGGAAGTTTATGAATTTGTGTTGGATTGCATTCAAAGCTGTCCTGGGCCACATGAGTTCTATGGGACATGGGTTGGACAAGCTTGTTCTACACAAAGTCAGCAAAAGGCACAGCTATTTCACCACTTATCATGATTGAAATCTTTGTCAACTTCGTGGAGCACTTGGATAAGAAAACCCTAAATGTGTTCACACTTTTATCAATCTTTCTATAATCTTTGACTCTGAGGACTGAAATCAATTATAGGCTGAGATGCACACATTCAATATTGATTCCCCAGGTCCATTCCCACACTCAGCCACAAGACTTAAAAGGAACCTGCACTTAATACCAAGGTGTTTCAGGTTGGGAATAACAGTCCATCAGTGGATCAAATATAGTGTTTACTCCAATTACAAGGAATAGAGAGATGGCCTTTCTCTGATACATCAATGCTGTAGTTTTAGAATAAAAAACCAGAAAGACATTAATAGACAGATGATCCTATTTATTAGTATCACAAAGAAAAGTCAGTCACTCTAAATTAAAAATAGTCAACTTCCTAGTTTTATATATATTAGATTTTTAAACTTATGTACACCCTTCTTGTACAAAAAGCTAGGTGTTCTATGAGTGATTTACTGAGATTTGTTTATGGATAAAATAGGTATTTGGTTATAAGAGGTTAAAATTTTTTTCAAGCTAAAATCGTTGAAACTGTATTTTGTGTATCTTCTTATAAGAGCAAACATCAAATTATTTCTTAAGGAGAATCTGAGCACTGACAGATAGTCCATTCTTAGCCCCCCTCCAAGTGTAGATGCAGGGGCCTCCTGTCCACCATATGCCCTTATTAGGTACCTCAGATTTAATAAGAAGTTGTCAATCCCTCCCCAGCTTGCTTGATTATTAAAACATATGGCTCTGAGTTTAGCTGGCAACATAGAAGCTCTGTGCTCTAGGAACTTAGCAGGATGTTTAAACTTGGAGCTCACTGCTATTCCTTAACTACTGAAAAACTTTGGGAAATAAATAAAAATTGTGAAAGATTACCTGAAGGATAACAGTGCACCCATTCTTTTAGATCAGTAGTTTTCAAACTTCTTTTTTAACCATAGAATCCTTGTTCAAACCGTGTCTTTCTTAGAAATCCAAGGTCAGAGACTGGGATGCTGGGAAGGGGAAGGGACAGGGAGCTTTCAGTCCCACCAGTGATGGACCCCCCAGCACACAGCTTGAAGACCATTGCTAGATCTTGTAACACTATCCATATGGACTACGGGGCAAAGAACCACAGAGTGGCATATGCCATAGACCACGGGGCCTCCCTGGAATGACTTCACTGGACTGTGCTTTGATCAAGCACCACTGTATCTCACTCCAGTTGACACTGAAAGAAACAGTCCCAGGAAATGAATTCAGTATTTACTGCAAGGATAGTGCTAAAGAGGTTGTTTACTTAGTTTGAGAACTGCTTCTCTGGGAGAACGCCAAGGGGAAAATGTTTCCTACTCTGCACCAAAATCATTTAAGTCCTTCTGAGCTAATGGCTTATTTTCTCCCATGGATGCAGCGAGTCATCGATCCCTCTATGGTCTGGACACAAGGAAGCTTAAGAAGCAAGCGTGTAGACCACCCCTAGCAAGATACAAGTTTTCGTGGTAGGTGCTTTATGAACCAACTTCTCACTCAGCTCCACCTTATTTTACAAAATTTGTTCGCTTTGAAATATTTTTGTATGGTATTCTATTGCATATTTTAAATCTACCACAATCCTTTTAAAAACATTATTGCATATAAGCAAGCAAATTTTTATTAAGAACATCTACCAACTCAAGTCATGTACAAAGGAAGGAGACAGGAATGATGAGGGTCTAGATCCAAAGAGGACCAGGTCAGGGAACTAAACATGTATGGTCTGGAAATAAAAATCTTGAGGTGAACATAATAGCCATTTTTTTTGAGTTCTTAAAGGGCAAGGAGTATATTTATTCTGTATCACTCCAGAGAATGAACCTAGAATACATGATGGTCATTACCAAAAAAAGCTGTCAAGTCTTAGAACTGGACAAGAAATGGATCTCACAAATTGGTGAGTTCCTTGTCAGAAGATGTGTTCTAGCAGAGCCTAGATGACTCCCTCCCTGGAAATTATAAAGGTGTGGTGGACACTCTGAGTGTTTAGTGAACTTTTACTGAAGAAGTCGATGCAGGTAGCCAGGTCATGGCAACTTTCCCGAACCACTCCCATAAAAGATTGGTCTAGGGCTGGACCCCAGAGGCACTAAAGAACAGGAGCTGTAAGTTGATCCAGCACTAGTGCCCACATCAGAGCAGTGGCAACCCAAAGCCAGGCCAGGATGCGATTTGGAAGAGCAGAGAGCCTTGCCGAAGAAGGTGACCTGCCGAAGTACAGAGAGGAGCGGCAACCAGAAACAATGCAGAGAGAGGAGAGCTGCCTGATGACTTTCTACTTCCGTGAGCGCCAGATACACTTCCTTCAGTTCCTTCCCTGTATCAGTTTCCTCATCTCTGAACAACAGCCACCCCTTTACTGAGGCTGACTTGAGTAATTTCTGTTCCTTGCATTGCAAAGATCCCTGACTAGGATCAAAGAGAATCTCCAGATAGATTATGAGACTGGAGTGGATTAGTGGCTCCCCAAACTGGGTGGTCATCATATTGCATCAACCCTAACAGATGGTGATGTAGTGGCAAGAGGCATGCTCCAGGGAATTTACTTTAAAACACTGTTCCCACCCCTAATTATTTTGCTACTGGGCCAGTTTGGGAATTATTGAATAAGGTATTATCTAGGGCATTGGTTCGCAAGTGGTGGTGTGCATGCCCCCGAGGGTATGTGCTGGGCCATTCAGGGGTTTGTGAAAATAATCAGTAATGGCATAAAAATAAGTACAATACAAAAATGCAAAACGTTAGTTATGGAACAGTAAATGGTAAGTTTGAATCACCATTAATGGAGACACTTCAAAATTAAATCACATTAGCGAATGATGATTGGTGAGGGCGTGGTTGTGAACCCTTCCCCCAAACTGCTCTTCTACCAGTCATTACACACTGTTTCAGAACAATCCATTTACGACATTTCTGGAACTTCCCCAAACATAGCCAGATTGTTTGATCAGTTTAGTTATTGACTGAGTAAAAGAATGTGTGTTCTCTTTCATTGTGGTTCTTTGCAAGTAGTTTTTTAATTTAATATTTAACATAATTTTAGTTATTACTGTCAGTGATTTTTAAGTGTGTCAGTTATGGATCAGTGGTTGAAAACAGGAACGGTTAAAAAACAAAACTTGATGTGGATTATAACCTGTCCCCAAGTACTTCTCAATACATGTGGGCAGTTCCAAGCACACCCATACCAGGAGATAGTAAAATGGTGCATGCCCAAGATACTACACAGAAGAAAAGGAAATACTCTGAAGAGTATATTAAATAGGGGTTTCCATTTGTAAGGCATGATGACTGTCCTAAGCCTTTGTGTGCTGTGTGTGGGGAAATATTATCCAATAGTTGCATGAAACCCTCTCTACTTATGTGACATTTAGAAACTAAACATCCTATGTATAAAAACAAAGAAATACATTATTTTCAGCACTTAGAAAAGTGTCCAATTGTTACTTCATACATGATGTCAGGAAAGAAAGACAATGAGAATGCAGTTGAGGCTTCATACCTTATTGTTTATCCCATAGCTAAATGTGGTAATCACCACACCATAGCTGAAGATTTCATTTTTGCTTGAATTAAGAATAGCATTTTTTGTATGTTGGGGGAAGAACATGTCTGCAAAATCAACACTATCTTTTTTTCAAACAATACAGTATCTTGATGAATTTAGGAAATGCTTGATGATGTTGAAGCTGTAGTAGTAGATAGTATAAAAAATAAATTCTTTTCCACCCAGGTTGATGAAAATGTACATGTTGATAATTTATCTAATTTGCTCATCATTAGGAGGTACTTGGTAGGAAATAAAATTGAGGAATACCTGTTGCTTTGTTACCCATTGACTGAGCGTACCACAGGTGGAAGACGTTTTTAATGCAATCAATGGTTATTTCATTGAAAAGGACATTAGTTGGTTGAATTGTTGTGGTGTGTGCAGCGACACAGGCATGCCTATGTCAGGTCATTTTATAGGCCTACACAGCTGAATTAAAGAAGTAGCTCTGCATGTACCATGGAGTCACTGCTGCATTCATAGACAAAGTCTTGCATCCAGGCCTCTTCCTAGTGAACTGAAAGATGTTCTTGATGAGGCTGTAAAAGTTGTTAATTTTATTACATCACAACCACAAAACTCTAGATTGTTTAAAGCACTATGTGAAGAAATGAACAGCATTCACAGCACATTCCTTTTACATATGGAGGTAAGGTGGCTATCTTGTGGCAAAGTACTTACACGGATGTTTGAACTTAGACATGAAGTCCGGGTATTTTTTGAAGATCATTTCCATCTTGCTCCAAAGTTTCAAGACAGTGATGGGCTTTATAGTCTTGCATATTTATCAGATATTTTTCTAGAAATAAACAAACTCAACTTGGGACTTCAAAACAGCACAATCACTCTGTTCAAAGTAACTGACAAAATTGAGTCAATGATTAAAGAACTGTACTTCTAAAAAGCGTGTATTGAAAGAGGTCAACCTGAAGTTTTTGAAACTCTGCACAACTTCTTACATGAGAATGACTTCCACCTATCCCAAAATGTGAAAGAGAATATTTTAAGTCACTTGGAAGGTCTTAAACTGTCCTTTCATTAGTACTTCCCTGAACATGGAAAAGAAAACAACTGGATTACAGATCCCTTCAATGAAGAAGTCTTCAAAGAAGCTAAACTATCAATCAAGGAAAAAGGACAGTTAATTGAACTTTCAACCGATTCTTCTTTAAATTCTGATTTTAAAAGAAAGCATCTTATTACTTTCTGGGTAGATGTCAGTGAGAAATAGGAATAGCTCATTGAGAAGGCACTCAAATACCTCTTGCCATTTACTAATACTGAATTTTCTAATACTGAACCAGTGGAGAAAGCTTTTTCTTCTTACACCTTTATAAAAAATAAATATTGCAACAAGCTTAATGCAAGTCTGGATTTAAGACTGTATCTTACATCTTTTGAACCTGATTTCAAGAAACTAAGAGCATCAAAGCAAGCTCAACAATCTCACTATCAATGTTTCAATCAACTAGTGATCTGCATAACAATTATTACAGACTTTTGAGATAACACAAATATTATTATTAATAAAAGTTTGTTAAATACTTGATCATTATCAATATTTAACTGTGTTATGAATATTGTAAAATTAAATCTGTGGTTTGTACTTTCGGTGTAGTAATTTTTCTTTCCTAACTAATTACCTCATTTCCACTATTTTACATTAAGATAGGCACTGAACAACAGTGTGAGGATTTCAAAACAGCTGTTTTAAAAACAAGGGGTACAAACAAAAAAAATTAAAAAAAAACATAAAAAAGAACACAAGGGGTACAATTTATAGAAATAGATTTAAAAGGGGTACACAAGTGGAAAAAGGTTGCAACTCACTGATCTAGGGTCTCGGTCCCTTTAAGTTTTAAACTTGACACAACACAGCCATCTTCACAGTACTCTTTTTACACAAAACTAAAATTTTAAACACAACCATCACAAATTCAGGTTGACAAGGTGTGATCAAAAGATACGGTAAATGTTTAAATAAAAAAATTACAATAAAAGACACATTGCCATTAATTCCCCTCAAAATATTCCCACCTGCTTCAATATGTCTTCTACTATAATAATTATTTTTTTAATTTAAAGAGGGGCTTCTAAGCACATCTTTTATTCACATTTTTTTGTCATACCTGAATCGATGTAGGTCACACATCACTTCTGGTATGGCAACTTCTGTCAAATAAAAACATTACGGTGTGTTCTCAACCACTTTATTCACTGGATCAGGCACCGTGAGACTTCTGACTGTTCCCCAAAGTCAAAATGACCATGAAAGGTAAATGCTTTGAACTGATTCAGGACATCCAGGCAGCCACAACAGTGTAACTAAAGACACTCAATGAAAGAGGACTTCCAGAACTGCTTCAAAAAGTGGCAAGAACGATGGGATAAGTGTGTTCTAAGCAAGGGGGAGTATTGGGGGGTGGGGGGGGTTAATGGCAATGTGACTTTTACTGTAATAATTTTTTTTATTTAAACATTCACCGTACTTTTTGGTCACACCTTGTATTATTCAGAGAGGAAGGTCAGGGCTCCCTGCAACCCTTCATGGGTATGCAGTCTCCAAGATTGAAGATTAACAAGTCAAATTGATCAGCACACATGACAAGTACAGGTCCCCAGGGTGCCAGGCCAAATATTTAAACACTTGAATCAGTGACCCAGAAAATGGAATTGGAAGTATGTTTATTCATTTTACTGACGCTATAAAACAGGAAGAACATCTAAGCACAACTTTGTTACGCATTTCAGCTTTCCTAAGATGTCAACCCTCCCTCCCCAATTTATGGATGGTAGGACATGACTCTGCCCTCGTGTGGAAACAGACATCTATTTCACTCCGTTTCAAAATCTGATGACTTTTTGAAAGTGTTTAAATGTTTATTTACTCCTGATACATAAGTAAATAATGCCTAAAGTTTCAAATAGATATTGTCACTTTGTGAAAGGGAAATGTGCATCATTGCATGTATGTATATCACAGCCTTCAGTGAGGCTATCCCCCAACCAGTGAATTTTACTCCCTCAGGGACAGGAGAAAGGCAGGGGAGGAACTTCAACAGGGGTGCTCATTCCACAGATCCTGCTCTGCATTGGTGTCCCCTGCCTCTCCCAGTCTGCACCCTGGGCATAGACGCCCTCTCACCCAATTCCATTGCAACTTCCCTTCCTGTTTCCAGTTACAGAGCTCTTCCTTCCCCTCTGTTTTAACTGTCACTGAGCTTGTCCTCCTCATATTTTGGGTCTCTCTCCTGTCAACTCACTAAGCACAACCCCTACAACCAAACTCTATCCACGCATTTCAAGCCACACCCCACCCTTGCTGGTTTCTCCCCTATCTCTTAACCTGGCCATCCCATACCCAATGCCAATACCACTTCTGTCATCACCTCAGCCCTATTTTTCATTTTATACTGCCCCCTGCAGCTTGCCTCACATAACTCAGCTCACCATTGGCCTCCACCGATTTTCAGTAAGTTAGTGACAAAAGAACCAACACCCTGCAGCAAGGAGCAGAGAGAATCCATTCTGTCTTTTGTACCTCCAGTAGAGTCCCTGAAGTTTCTATGTATCTTCCACTAGGGGGTACCACCTCATAATTTTTGAAACAGGAAATCTGCTGAATACAGTTCTTAATGAAAAATGAAGTCCAGGCACCGTGAATTTTTAAAAACTTTTCTCAACACATGCTGTAATTTTATGAAGCAGTTTAATGTGATTCCTTTTAAATAAAAGCTGTCCCCTGGGCAGAGTAATAGGCAACAATCCCAAGCAGTATAAACTTATATAAGGGAACGCCAATTTAAAATGCTGGCTCTATTACTGTAAGATAAATAGTCATGAATTAAACAAAATAAATGCAAAAATTGAGTTCAGCCAGACAAGTGAAGCTATTTTTACTTCACCAAGAGTAATTGGCGTGCTAAGCAAAAGCTGGCTTCGAAATAAGTTTTCAAACAAAAATAAGGCAACTCAGATGTTCTGGGACTCTGCATAAATGGAAAAGAATTCTCTTATCTTTGGGGTATAAGAGAAAACCTGTAACACTAAAAACTGGTCCAAGTCCTTTGCATTTTCTGAAAAGCAAGTATGCCCAGTGATTAAAAATGCAGGACATTGGAATTAAGCTGACCTTAGACTCCCTGACCTCCCACTTACCTCTGAGCCTCCATTTCCTTAGCCTAAATCTTAGCTCTGCATCAGTTCAATGGGTATGATAAGAGTACCTACCACAAAGGTTTCTGGTGTGAATTAGATGAGATAATGTATGTAAAGTAGGTGCTCAATGAATGCTAACTAGTCATTCAAAGAGTCAGTGTAAGGAAGACCTCTTGAGATGAGTAAATACAGAAATTTTTGCGTTGTAAGGATATTAACTATCATTTTGACAAACATGCTTATATAGATAAGCAATTAGGAGACTAGAGAAGTTAAGCAATTTAACCAAGGTCACAGTTACATTCAACGAACTCTAGAGGACAACTTGGACTTCCTTAATGTCAGGCAGCATTCCTTCCCTATCCTATACTGATTTTCCTAGTATCTGATAGTTTATTGGCATCGACTAAATATATGAGGGCTGTCCAGAAAAAAATCCACCCATAAATACCTCTATTTTTCATATTACATGGTTGGATACTTTCTGGAGCGCTCTCATATTCTGTGGTTAACAACTAATTTGTTGGCAAAGTTTTGGTGAATGTAGTAGCATGGTGAAAGTATACACTGTTATGGCAGTATCAAAGACTCTAGCAGTATGTATCTTTAAAGAGTTTGACTTGTGAGGCCCTTTCCTACTTTTAGAAATTTATCCTAAGGAAATACAGCTGACCCTTAAACAAGACAGGTTTAAACTGCACGGGCCCATTCATATGTGGATTTTTTCAATATATTGGAAAATTTTTGAAGGTTTCCTTATTTGAAGCAATTGTATCAATTACATTAGGCTACCCAAAGCAATCATATTGCCGCTTCTTTGTTATCAATGAATGAATCGTTACACCTGCAAATAAATATGAATTTCTTTTTCATATTATCTTTTCATTTTTGATGTCTGGCATTAGTAATACATATAATATTTACAGTTTTGTATCCTATAAGATAATATTGATATAGATTACTGACAGATGATATATTTTGTAAACAATATCAATAAATACAGTACAGCACTGTAAATGCATCTTCTCTTCCTTATGATTTTCTTAATAGCATTTTTTCCTCTAGCTTACTTTATTATAAGAATATGTAATACATAAGCATACAAAATATTTGTTAATCAACTGTCTATGTTATCAGTAAGGCTTCTGGTCAACAGTAGATTGTTAGTAGTTATGTATTTGGAGAGTCAAAAGTTCTATATGGATTTCTGACTATGCAGGAGTTAGCACTCCTAATCCCTGTGTTGTTCAAGGGTTAGCTGTAATATAAAAGAAAAGGTTAGATGCAAAAAGATGTCCACTGCTATATTCTTTGGAATACTGAAAAACTGGAAATAATCTACATGCTCAACAACAGGTAGTTAAATATGGTAGATCTGTGAATTTTGGAACCATTAAAAAATTATGAAACCACAAAGAAGCATAGTAAATACTTATTTTATTCTTCATCTCATTCCAAAAGGAGGTAATTTAACAAGTAGAATGATGATTGTATTTTTATCATGATTATAACCAATTAAAAATTAAATATGTATATTGATAAAATCAAAAGATAAAATGGAAAAATGATGTCATTTTAGGAATACTGGGATTGGGAATGCCCTTTTCTTTCACTTTGAGTTCTCTTTAAAATAAAGAGATGCAGGAAAATTGACTTTTTATTAGACACCTGGAACTTATGTATAATTCTGGCTAACCAATGTCACCCCATTGTTGTAGTTAGTCTAACAACAAAATAATAAAAAGAAGAATTGACTTTTTCAAATGAACCCCTTTCTTTACTTTATTAGTACTGAGAAGAATTTAAATGATCCAGACAACCTTTAATGAATCATGATAACATGTATAATCAAATGAAAGACACGAGGTCAGAACCCTCATTATATAGTGAACTCTGAGGGATACAACGAGGTATAGCAGCCCCTGATCCTGAGAACTGAGGAGCTAGTAGAGGAAATATGACATACACATGGAGCTCAGTACTGCTCCACCTCCAAAATCTCTAACATTCCACCTCATGCCAGTGCCTTTGCCCTCCCGGCTTTCAGGCCACCTGTTCCTTAACATCATTAGAACTGCCAGTCTGCTGGTCCCTATGCTTTCTTTTGATCCACCAGCTTGGTGTCATTTTCTTTTCCCGCCAGCTTAAATACTAAGACCTATCATTTTAGCCACCTCCTCCACAAGAACCTCTGTATCTTGAACCTTGATCTTTCTAATTCATCAGCCCTAAACCCCCCACACTTGGACACAGTCAATCATTTGCCATCTCACAACTTAGGGTGCAAGAATCCCCTAGGTAAAGACACCCAAGTCCTTTCCTGTGACCCTAGCCAGTTCTTTCTCTCTTTCCTCAGCAGCTTCCCTCCATCGCACACTTTCCCTTCCACCCCTTTTTCCCAGTGCCTTTTATTGAACAGAAATTCTTAAATGAAAACTTTCTCTCCTGAGAGGAGCCCAAAGCCCATCTGTTTTCTGCATCCATCCTTACTCTCTGCCCTCCAGTTTCAGAGGTTTCAGAGGTGAAGTGGCTCTGCACCTGTTCTCTGGATCCAGAGCCTTCTTCCTGCTCCTGCCTTTGTACCATCCGTGAGCGTGTCATCCCTGTCTTCTTCCCTCAGAATAAATACTTGTCTGACATCTATTGGGAAGCCTTTCCCTTAGGATACATATTCTTCTAGTTGACTTCTACTTGCCTTTCTCTTTCCCCTCCCACACATTTCTAGATAGAAATGTCACACCTTGGCTTCTCTACTTCCCTTCTCCCTCACCTGATACAGCCTGACTCCTCCCAGTTCTCCACCCAAATTGTTCCCACAGACGTCAAATTCAATGCTCCTTTTCATTTCTTATCTTGCTTGAACCCTCAGCCGTTTCATCCTGTTGACCATTCGCTGTCTTGAAATACTCTCTTCGCTTGGTTTTTGGGACACTCTGGTGTTACCTCATTTAGCAGAATGAATAAACTTCCACTCATCCAGGGAGGGGAGAACTGGAAAGGCTCATGAGAACTTGCACGTTTAGAGAAGTGGTGATGTGGCAGTGTTAAACTTAAGACTTACTAGAATACATTTTAAGAATGAAATTTCTTCCTACAGACTAGTTCTGTGGACTTTATGTCAAACTGACTAATGACTCAATGATTTGTGGGGAGTGGAACTCAACCATAACAATACAGAAAGCTGTTTACTCTTTTATCTTACTGAAAAAAGGTGTAGTGGAGACTGGATCATGCTATAGGGACTTGTTTTATCTCCTCTCTTGGGGTATGATTAAAAGTGAAGGAAGGAGAATTCAAGTCATCTGGGTGTCCCTTATTAGTCTCTAATAGTTAAAGCTTCCCAACTGCATTCATTCCATTCAATGAGATGGAATGAAGCTTTCATTCTTAAAATAACATGACTTTTTAATTTTAATATTTTTATTTAAGGTACAATTTGGTATTTGCTTACATGCTGTCTATTTTGGCTATTTGGATTCTTTCTTACTCCTAAGTAATATGTTGTTCCCTATAGGACTGCAAATGCGTTAAGGTCAAGGGTCCTTTGTAGTCTTACTCTCTTCTGTCTTCTACAGTGCTTAGCAGTTTAGCATGGGCTGAACACTTGGAAAGTGCTAACAAAAATTCCTGCTTTAGCAAACACTTTACTTTTGCAAGCATTTTAACTTTCTAAATGTCAAGATTTGAATGACTCTTTAATGCAATGTATTTTTTCTGGGCACAGAAGTGTAATATAGAAAATACTTAAGTTATTTGCATTTTATATACTGTAGGCACGGCAAGAACACCTTAATATCTAGGGAGGTTTTGGCAGGAAATTGAAATGGCCTGACACCCCTTATGTACACTGTACCAACTTAGATATAAAAGCCAGAATCCCAAACAATGTTTAGAGCAAATTTACAGTAAGTTCTACAAATACTTGTAGTTCACCTCCTTTATGCCAAACATTCCCAATGTCCTTACTGTGTACAGATCTTTTGGGACCTTGGATCAGGCATTTCTGCAAATAATCAGGCAAATACAAAGAAAAAGAAATCACATATAGTCCAGTGCATTTTTCTCCTTGTGTGGTTTGGTTTCTCCACCAGCTAGAGAGATACATAAAGGCGCTGAACCTCTTGCAGTCTTTAATTCTCTTTGAAGTCATTTAATTTTAGAAAAATTTCCACTTTTTATAGTTATACAGTCAGATTGGGGCACCCGGCAAGAAAGTCATTTTTTCCTTTAAAAAAAAATTGCTAGAATTTGAATGCAGGCATTGAATTTGAAACAGATTCACCATAGTGTAATCCCCTAGACATTACAATGTGTGGCTGAAAGTTGACTGAAAGGTGGTCCACGTGTTAATTTACAAAGGTAAGAGGATCGAGAGTCACCTTTTCCCCCAGATAAAATAGGATTAATAATCTGATATCTTCACGTCTCCAGGACCCACGGTGTATTCCCTCCGTGGAACTGTGTGTGCTGGAGGCTGCGGCGCCTATATTTTCAGGAAAGACTGGCCCAGGGACTCTAGTCCCTTGGAAGGAAAGGTGGTACCTGAGCAAGGTATGAACCACTCAGAGGCAGCCTGGGGCCGCCACTCACCTCGAGGAGGAGGAGCTGGTGTCCAGACCCACCCCTACCGAGAGGAAACGCGAACCCTGGTTCCTCCAGGTGAGGAAAGGAACGCCCTCCTGGCTCACCTCGGGAGGCGGGGCGCAGCTCCCTCCAGTCGGGGCGAAACCAGCCCGGATACCTGCACCAAGGTGGAACTGTGGGGTTTGGTCTGCACGTAGAAACTGGAACTCAGACTCACCTGTGAGAGGCTGGGGGCGGGGCCACGGCCCAAACTCACTGAGTCCGCGGAAGCCCGACCCGAGAGTAGCCCCCGGGCTCTCCGAGCGCCGCAGCAGAGGCGCCCCCGGCTGGCCCCATCTGAGCCACCCTACGTCCGTCAGTGAGTCCGTCCCCGCGCGGCCGCCATGACTTGGAGTGCCACGGCCCGGGGCGCGCACCAGCCCGACAACACCGCGTTCACGCAGCAGCGCCTCCCCGCCTGGCAGCCGCTGCTGTCGGCCAGCATCACGCTGCCGCTCTTCTTCTGCGCGGGCCTGGCCTTCATCGGCCTGGGCCTGGGCCTCTACTACTCCTCCAACGGCATCAAGGAGCTCGAGTACGACTATACCGGCAACCTTGGCACCGGCAACTGCTCGCTGTGCGCCGCCGCCGAACAGGACCGCGCGCCGCCGCCCAACTGCTCGTGCGCCTGGTACTTCTCGCTGCCCGAGCTCTTCCAGGGCCCCGTGTACCTCTACTACGAGCTCACCAACTTTTACCAAAACAACCGGCGCTACGGCGTGTCCCGCGACGACGCTCAGCTCAGCGGGCTGCCCAGCGCGCTGCGCCACCCGGTCAACGAGTGCGCCCCCTACCAGCGCAGCGCGGCCGGCCTGCCCATCGCGCCCTGCGGCGCCATCGCCAACAGCCTCTTCAACGACTCCTTCTCGCTGTGGCACCAGCGCCGGGCGGGCGGGCCCTACGTCGAGGTGCCGCTCGACCGCACCGGCATCGCCTGGTGGACCGACTACCACGTCAAGTTCCACAACCCGCCGCTGGTGAACGGCAGCCTGGCACTGGCCTTCTATGGCACCGCGCGCCCGCCCAACTGGCCCCGGCCGGTCTACGAGCTCAGCCCCGACCCCAACAACACCGGCTTCATCAACCAGGACTTCGTGGTGTGGATGCGCACGGCGGCGCTGCCCACGTTCCGCAAGCTGTACGCGCGCATCCGCCAGGGCAACTACTCCGCGGGGCTGCCGCGCGGCGCCTACCGGGTCAACATCACCTACAACTACCCGGTGCTCGCCTTCGGCGGCCACAAACGCATCATCTTCAGCAGCATCTCGTGGATGGGCGGCAAGAACCCCTTCCTGGGCATCGCCTACCTGATCGTTGGCTCCCTCTGCATCCTCACGGGCTTTGTCATGCTGGTGGTCTACATTCGCTACCAGGACCAGAACGACGAGGACGAGGACGAGGAGTGATTGCTGCTTCCAAAGCATCTTGCCGGAACGCTCTTGCAAGCGACACAGGCTTCTCCCTCTCGCCCCTCGCCCCTCACCCAATTCCAGCCTCGCCTCTCTTTGCCTCCTGTTATGGATGAAGGGACCAGAGAGAGAAATTTTATTCCATTGGGGACTACCAGACTCTTACTGGGGTGCTTGGACTACAGTGAGCCAACCCCGTAAATTCTCCCCATCTCCTTCACGATTTACCTAGTTGACAGGTTCTTAAAGCCCTTAGCATTTGAGAGCTGGAAGACTCCTATTTAACGCCTGAGATGAAGAGACAAACCTAGAGATGTTAAATAACTCATTTTAACGTTGGCTCCTAGCTCTGACTCTAGGACTTATACCACCACACGATAATGGTTCTTTCTTTCCCTCCCTCCCTCCCTTCCTTCCTTCCTTTTCTTCCTTCCTTCCTTCCTTCCTCCCTTTTCTTCCTTCCTTCCTTCCCTTCCTTCTTTCCCTTCCTTTCCTTCCTTCCTTTTGTGAGGGTGGGGGCGGATAGTGAAACCCACAAATAACCTGCAAAGGCATGTAAGAGCAGGGGAGAACATTCTTTCTTAAAATGTAGATAGATTAGCAGGCACCACCCCAAGATTCTGACACAATTAGGCTGAGGTGAGACCCTTGAAGCTGCGTTTTAACAAGCCCATCTGGAGATTCCTTCTATTTTCCCTCAAATGTGGGAATTCTGCCCTGACCCAGAGAACAAGCAAAATAGTGGTGGTTTTCTTCTTTCCTGTGTCTGAGGTTGGGCCTGAGTCCAGTTTTTCAGGTAGTCATTTGTTCCCAGGGTCAGTGACAATCAGTGTTGCAGGTTTGGTCTAGCCTTCTGCCTTGAACATGGGAGGGAATATTTTAGCCTTAGAATTAGATAGCTGGAAGGGATCGGAGAGTGAAAGTGATTTCCCTAAATCATAGCTCTGACTCCTGACCCAATCCTCTTTGTCACCTAAATTCTTTTTTATGCTTAGAAAGACAGCATACCTTTTCCCTTAGGTCCAAGAAAAAACTTTTTAATCTGTTCTCAAATGAAACATGTTTGTTTCTAGTAATTAAGGTTTTAATAAATGCTCAGGAATATAAGCCTTATATGGAAAGTAGAATCTTAAGAATCATTTGAACATCTCAGATAATATTAAACTGACTACTTTAAAATCATTCTAACATATACAAAGTTACTCTAAGAAGTAATAGAATTAAAAAAAAGACT
Organism: Lyroderma lyra; assembly: GCA_004026885.1. Taxonomy (NCBI): domain Eukaryota; kingdom Metazoa; phylum Chordata; class Mammalia; order Chiroptera; family Megadermatidae; genus Lyroderma; species Lyroderma lyra. The sequence continues at coordinate 332,512 of PVJL010000568.1, forward strand.
TATATGGCTAAGGAACTTAAAAAAACAAACACCTTGGTGATAACATCTTAACCAGATGATTTGCTGAAAGCAAACAGTTAATGGTATTCTGTCAGACAGAATTCTCCAGTACTGACTCTATGACAGCTTCTTTCCAATTACTACTGATTTTGCTCAGGACTGTAAAGCAGTGCAAGATCTTGAAGTATTATTCTTTTTTAGGAGTCAAAGAAATTCTGAATTGTATTGAGTAATTTGCATTTATTTTATTCCACTGGAGTTCTGTGAAAATTAATAATCGATGGACAGCATGCATGTTCACTGTATTTTGTCAGTCTTTTGGAGTGTTGAAATTTAAGAGGTTCTGTTCCACTAGTTACATAAACTAAAAATATTTTAGCAATTCCTGTTTGTTGGCTTCCCAACTTCTTAAGGTGACACAATTTTATTATCAGATTGCATATTGTGATTTTAGGCTATGAAAATATCATTATATGTATATAGAGTAATTTTATTTATTATGAATGATCAAGCAGTTCCTTTACATTACATATAAGAGAATTCATTACATTTTTTGACTGTGTAGTTGAGAGCAACCATTTTTTGGCTATCATTTGTACAATATTCAGTCTATTTCTATAAAATTTTATGTGAAACTACAAAATTTAAGGTATGCTGATTAAATCAATGAATAAAGTTCCAGGCCCCATTCTCTGGGTTTTTGAAGGAGAATAAAGGTTATGTTTGTTTTACCTTTGTTATCGTGTGTGCTTAATTCTTTTGAACTATGATCTTAAAGGCACAAACAGTACTAACCTCTTTGCTCATTTGTTATTATCAAATTTGTATTGCAGCAAGAAAAACCATCTTTTAGAATAAAGGCTCCAAGTGAACTCAATCTTTCATGCTAACTTCCCAAAAACAATTTGAACTTTGATCAACACGTGTGAGTTACACGATCTTCAACTATTGTTTGAATATGGGAAAATGTACTCAATTTTAAAAAATATTTACTATTAACAGTTACTAAAGAATGCGATTGTAGCAGTCTTACTTCTCCATTTGTGCATTTTACTCAATTTATAAATTGCAATTATTTGTTGGGTATTTTGGACTACAAAGCCTTAGAAATTCTAAAAATAAGAATGAAACATTTTTCTGTGACAATCCCTGTGCTGTAGCACTTTGCTCTCTCAGCATTCTAGATGGGCTTGAATTCTGTTGTCCAGTAAAAGCTTCCGAGTTTAAGCTGTGTCTTCTAGGATGAGAGAGGAAAAGGTGAACTTCAGCCATTGGATTGGAAATGTACTTTGATCTACCTTGATAAAATAAACCACAAACCAAAAAAAGAAACTAATGTAGTTCGTGGGAACTTCCCAAACCAAATAATACAGCATGTAAGACTTTCCAGGTATCACCAAAACCAAATTGACTAAATAAACAATTTAACAATTGCAATTGTTAAAAATCAGAGACAGAATAAGGATTTCTCTAGTAACAAATACCACTTCAAAATAGATACTCACAGCTCTTTATGCCTCACATTAAGTCCTGTCATTGGTAATCTCAACAATCTTGGGTAAGTTTCAAAAAGAGTTACCGGTAGAGGTGTAATGTAATTAATTCTTTATACACCCCTGGTTATGCCATCAGTTACTGTAATAATAGGAAATTCCCTCTTATTTTTATTTGGCGTTTCTTGGCATCCCAGATTTTTTTTTTCTGTACCTAAAGCATAGCTGACTGAGCTTAGATGACAAATATAAAAACAATAATAAAGTTTTTAACTTTTAATTTTTTTCCCCAGGAGAATTTCTCTTAATTTCCCTTTAAGACAGTAGTTTTTAAAGTGTCATTAAGAAGGCCTCAGTGAATCTGAATGAAACACATTTGGGTCCTAAAGAGATCATACATGACAACAGCACTTCGTGTAAAGAATTTGCAAAAAAAATAGTAATAATAAATAAAAACGCTAACTAGCATTGACTGTATATACACAGCCATCCCCCATAGTTGCCCTGATAAGACTAAGAATGTGTATTCAGGAAAACATACTTCCCCACTGGTTTGTCACCTGGTGTTATGAGTCCCACCATTAGTGGTTGTGTAAATTAGGTAGGTCACTGCAGCAAGCCAGTGTCGGGGTTCAGAATGAGTCACCCCAAGATGTGCCTCTGTGGTATGCAAACTGTTTTGAGCTAGAGGCAACTTCAGCCTTGAGCTCAAGAAAAATTTCTGCCCCTCGCTTTACTACCTAGAAGACCTTGAATTAGGGCCCTTGCCTATAATACAAGATTATCAGAGAGAACCTCTTTTGACCTATCTATAGGGCAGGACAAACTTCTACTTACTAAGCATCTGTTATTTTTTATCATCCTGCAATCACCATTTGAAGCCCCCAAGGCACCTTTCCTCATTCCTAGCTTAGAATGTCTTATAAACACATATTCCTTTTATCTCCCTGAACCTCTCGTGCATGTGAAGTCTCTGACTCTTGCATGTATGCAGGCTTCCCATACACATGTATGTATTAAATTTGGTGATTTTCTCTTGCCTCGTGTCTATTTGATTATTAGACCAGCCAAAAGAAACCTGAGGGTAGAGGAAAGTTTGTTCTTCCCACACACTAGCATTTCTATTTTATGTATGTGGCTGAGCAGGTCACCATAGGACACAGAAAAATCCTGAGGTGATGAAACCCAACGTAAATTGTTTGGAGATGTAGAAAGATAGGAGAGCAGAAATAAGAGGGAAAGATGAGGTTTGGAATATGAGGCTTTTTTCTGGGCCAGCAAGGTGTTCAGAAGGCAGCGGGTTTGGCAGTGAACGGAGCCCATCATAAAGGGCAGAGCTCACCAGCAGAGTCATTGATGTCAAGGCCTTTGAGAAATTCAGGAAGTGCATGGTGGCTCACCTCCTTCTGAACCCCTCTGCTTGTCTTTTCTATCAATTTGAGTGTGATTTATCTTTTTCCTTAGAAGCAAAAGGTATTACTGTCAAGAACCTTCACTAATAGCCGTGCCCTCCACATTGAGCATTAAAGTTCCCATTAAAGTGGCTGAAATCTTACATTACCGATGAAAACTGTAAATGATATGTCATTAATAATGATACTTTGTTCTTCTAAAAGGCCTTTGTTCTGTAAGTCCAACGTGCTTAACGCTATGTGGTCTCATTAATCTTATCCATCAAAATGCATGAGCTTTTAGAAAGTCATCAAGACTGATGAAGTGGAAATCTGTATCTTTCTATTTTGCTCAGTTTGGGACAGGACTCTCTAAAAGCAAGCAGGGTTCTAAAACAAAAGCATAACTAAAGGGTGTGGCAGTGCTAGTCATTTAAATAAACCACTTGAGTATTTTCAACAGAAGACTTGATTAATTCTTATTTTGATTTTAATAAGTAAAAGATATTTCCCATTTTTTGTTAAAAAAGAAATCCAAAATGAGAGAGGCAATAGTTCCCATTTATAGGAATTGATAGTATGGTAAGATACTTTTTTACTCTTGCCCTGCCGGGCTTTAGTGGTTAAGAGTTATCTGCTATATCAACATAATTTGTAAATAACTGAATTACAGTACTATTCCAATTTTACGTAGCAGGGGGCAAGTTAGCTCATACATTCACTTCCCGGAATCTGTAAAAACATCATTGAACAATGTATATATAAATGGCATAATCTCTACCTCCATCTGAACTTCTCTACAAAATCCCATTTCCAGCTGCCTCTGCAACACACCTACATATCCTACAGGTAGCATAAACTCCACGTGGTCAGCATGAAACTCACTGACCTCTCTTCCAATCCCATTCTTCCAAGAATAGTCCCAGATGCTGAAAGTGACTCTATCCCTCTAGATCACCTGGGCCTCCTTGACTCCTCCCCCCATTTCTTTCCACATCCAAACTGGATGTGATTCTATATCCCAAATATACTTTCCATCAGGTCTTTCTTGGCCACTGCCCTGGCCCAGGGCTTTGTTATTTCTCATGTGGAAGCTGGAGGAGCATCCTAATTGGGCTCCCATTCATTTTCCCCATCCCAGCCACAGTGAGCTAGCCCAAACCGATCTCAGCATGTTACCCTCAACTTAAAATCTCTTGGGTCCATGCACAGCCTATAGGAAGAATTCTAAATTTCTTAGCAGGGCCTTACAAGGCCTTCATGGTTGGCGTCGACCTAAATTTTCTTTCCCTTTTCCTCCAATCCCAACCACATTGAAGAGTTTGAAGAGGTGTGAACCCAACATCCCTTTATGTCTGCTACTCTGGTCTTGCTCATCCATCTGACCACCCAAATCTCCCCATTCATCTTCAAGACTGTGCTCAGTTGTTTGTATGCTCTGTCCTCTGTGAAGTCCTCCAGAAGCCCTCTTTGCCTCCTCTACTCCCTGCCTTTAGCCTAGTCGTCCCTTTGTCCTTATCCCATTCCTCTCTCAGAGCACTTACTATGTTGCCTAGAATTGCTTATCTATTTCCATATCCAGACTGTTAATTCTTTGAGGGCTGAGAAATTTTTTTCTCATTCATCTTTATTATCGCCAGTGCGAAGTTGAATGACCAGCACATGGTGGGACCTCAAACATTTGTTGAATGATTATTAGGAAACCAATGATTTACTGCCACTGAACATATTATTTCTAACAATATAATTGAATGCATAGGAAATAATTGAGGAAACAAATGAGAAGTGGAGATGATACCCTATACATTCAAAAATCTTAGAGTTAGTAGTACTGGGAATGCACATTTATTCTTAAAAGCATAAAAATGCTAAGCTTAGAGTTCCCATTTGAAGAACTTAAATACTCATATGCAATCAGCTTTTCCTCCATAAACTAATTTGGAGAAATGAAAAGCACATGGGTTACGTTAGGCCCTTGATAGTGGGGACAGTTACTTTATACCCAAAGGCAATCAATGTCTTTCCTATTAAACTGCAGTGAGTTAATGAAATGTTTACATGTTTTCATGGCGCTTCTTTATAGAGAAATTTTTACTTACTGTAGTATTCTATAATAAAATGTAAATGAACATTCCTTTCCTCTGCCAGATAATTACCCCAGAATCTATTTAAACAAAAATAGCATTTATAGAGAAATATCCAGAAAGGAAAGCAAAAATAAATGGAATACTAGGTGTCCCACTTGCTGACTTGTGTTTGGTTTATAACATTTGGCACATCTTGATATCTACATAATAGTAGTTTTAAAACCATAAATAATATTTTACAGAGGTCACGCCATAGTTATTTAAGTTTAGGGGTTTATTTCCCTGAGCACTGCGTAGCTATGAATGAATTATGTTCCGTCTGATCTGCCACAGAAGGGCCATAAACCTCCAAGTCACAGCAAAGAGTGGAATATTACTTCAATACGTCAGAAAAATTATACATGTAAAAGAATAATGCATGATAAGGGAAGGGTATTTTTATTTTTTTTAAAGTAATATATGTGACTGGGCAGGAGCTATAAAATTTTGTTTTGTTAAACTTTCCTCTGATTCTGGAAACCAAGTTAAGGATTGGCACGGCATGGTCAGCCCTAAGTCAGCAAAGCAGGCTGGGGCACCAGAGACAGGGCCTCGGGAGCCGAGTTTGGGCTTGAGTCAGTTTCTCCTCCGGAGACCCCTACACCTCAGAAAGACGAAAACAGAAAAGCTGCATGAAGACAAGAGGTGGTTTTGCAACCTTCTCTTTACTACGAGCATTCTCTGCCAGTGACTCCTAGACAAGTGTTTTAGTAGATGCTCAGAAGTGAGAGTAGAGAGAGATGTAGCATTAAGGAGCAATTCACTTTTAAAATTAAGTTTAGCTAAAATGCTTAAAGGTACCAGAAAACATACCAGTGGTTCCCAACCTTTTTCCACTTGTGTACCCCTTTTAAACCCATTTCTATAAACTGTACCCCGTGTTTTTGAAACATCTGTTTTTAAATACTGATACTTTTATTCAATGACTATCTTAATGTAAAATAGTGGAAATGAGATAGTAAGTTAAGAAAAGAAATTACTACACTAAAAGTAAAACCCACAGATTTTACAATATTTGTAATACAGTTAAATATTGATAATGATCAAGTATTTAATCAACTTTTAATTTATTAATAATAATATTAATTTATGTTATCTGAAAAGTCTGTAATAATTGTTAATCAAATCACTAGCCTACTGAAACGTTGTTAGTGAGATCGTTGAGTTTGGGTTATAATCCATGTCAAGTTTTGTTTTGGTAACTGTTCCTTTTTCCAACCACTGATCCATAACTGACATGCTTAAAAATCACTGACGATAATAACGGAAACTGTGTTAAACATTAAATTAAAAAAACCTACTTGAAAAGAATCACAATCAAAGACAACGCATTTAGTTTTACTCAGACAATAATGAAACAGATCAAATTGTATTTATATGCTTGGGGAAGTTCTAGAAACGTGGCAAATGGATTGTTCTGAAACTGCGTAATGACTGGTAGAAGGGTGGTTTGGGGGAAGGGTTCATAGCCATGCCCTCACCAATCACCATTTGCTAATGTGATCTAATTTGGAAGTGTCTCCATGAACATGGTGATTCAAACTTAACATTTATTGTTCCATAACTAACGTTTTGCATTTCTTTACTTTGCTTGTTTTTTCTTTTTCATTACTGATTACTTTTCATGTACCCATGAACAGCCCATCATGCAATTCTGGGGGTGCGCGTACCACCACTTGGGAACCAATGTACCAAGCAATTTACCTTGCTTATCTCATTTTTCCAACCCTAATATCATCCCTATTTTCAAATGCAGAAACAGAGGTTTGGAAAAATAAAGAAACTGATCCAAGGGGACACAACTAGTGGGAGATAGCCTGGATTGCAGCTGAGGTCAGTGTGGCTGCAAAAGCTCCCTGCTGTTCAGCCAATAGCGATGCTTTCCAGGCCATGTTCATCCTGATATTACCACATTATCATCCTCACAATGGTCTTATGACAGAGGTACTATTATTACATGCATGCACAGTGGAAGCTGACACGCGGAGAGTTTAAGTAACTGGCCTCAGGCAGCATAGATGGTAATGGTGAGTCACAATTCAAACCCACGCTTCAGACCGAGGGGCCACGTGAAGGCATGCAACTTCTCTTTCTCTACAAATATTCAGATTGATCTTACGAAGGAACAAGAATAGACAAGACACCTCTGAAAAGAAAAAGAACATGGGTCGGGGGAGTGGACAGAGGGAGGGGGAATCCCCTTTGACCTACTGCAAATGAAGACTTATATAAAGCTTCAGTCATTTAGACAGGGTGATTTTAGAGCACAACTAGACCACAGGGAATCATGCTATGAAGAAAAGCCCAGAAATGATCACAATTTAAGAGAGTGGTTATCTCTGGGAGAGAAGGAGGCAGATGGGAGGCAGCAGGGAAGGGTGAACAGGGTGTCAAAGGTGCTGGTAACATTCCATTGCTTCAACTGGGAAGCTGATACCTCGGTGTGCATTTTGCTATTAGTCCTGAAACTGTATAGTATAGTATTGAAAATAAAATAGCCCAGGCACTTTACCCTGTTCTAATGAAAAGCTGTGGCAGGGCCTCTAGGGCTACAATTTCACGACACCTTCGGACAGTAATTCTTTCTGTGGTCTTTCCAGTGCTTCTACAGACTCAAGTAATGCACAAGTTAGAATAAGTCATTCTTAAGCATGTGTCACTCTGTTAAGGACCTTGGGGGGAAAAATTTTAATTTAACATTTTGTTTAAATTGAATAATAAAAATAACATTAGATGGATTGTTGCCCAAAGCACTCCATTTTAATGGAAAGTTCAAAGGAACAGAGGTGCCCCTGCTGGTCAGTCCCCTGGGAATTCTGATGGGTCCGACGTTCCCAGACTGTCCAACTACTGAATGAAGGAAGCTCTGGGCAGTGGTGGGATGGAGAAGCAATTTTGGGGTTAAAGGATGCCTCTATGGGACCAAAGCCTCCGTATCTCCTCCTCTTGGCTTGCATCAAAGTAGAGAGCAGGAGGAACTGCAATTTAAGTGCCCAAATCTTGGGAAGAGAACAAGTCGCATTTTAACCACATTCTCTCGCCTTTGTTGCAACAAAGGTGACCTCAAGCAGCCAAGCGGCGGGGCTCCGTCCCAATCCCTCACATTTTTCCTGCGTCGCACATTCCAGGGTTGGGGGAGGACAATCCCCAGCACTGGGAATAGGAGGCTTCAACTCCGCCACCTGGCCGCATGAAGCCAACTCGTCGTGGCCTAGCTGACCCTGTCAGGGACTGTGACAGGAGCCTGACACCAGAAACTGGGAACCGGGTATGCGGCTCGTAGGTTAACGCGGGTCCAACCTGAAAGGGAATCAATCCTACTTCTAAGGATGTGCACTACTGCCCTCCGCTGGACGGAGACGGAATCACCGGCATTTAGCTTCCTCTGGGCCCGGGGCAAGTGGGAAGGAACAAACCCTCTTTTGGGAGATTGTGTACAATCATGGGAAACACTAGTTTCAAAAATTAAAGTTCCTGAGAGTAAATAAAATGTGCATGCTTATAAATTGCATAATAATTATGTGTTTTAATACATTCCAATTAATCTATCAAAAAAGAAACTAGGCATGTCTAATTTTTATTCAAATAATATAGCATATTTTCTTCAAATACAATTTTAGTGGTTAATACCAACTTAAGTTTTAGCCCTAAAAAAACTGTGTTTATTTTACAGCTATGTCATAAAGAAAAGATTCTTAACACTAATTTGGAAAAGTATATATCATCTCCTTTGTTCTAAGGTTAGACACAGACAATGGGAAAGACTGCTACTATTCTTTTTACCAAATAACTTTGCCAAAGATGCATGAATATGGCTTTTTAAATTAGGAATTGTGGGTTTTTCTTAAATGAAAGACAGACAAATATTGGCAGGTACCTCTTTCACGAATATGAAATCGCCTCATAGACTGACAGGTAAGCCCTGCCAAGAGCCACTTCCTTTAGGGAGGAAGCCTCTAGCAGTGGGTCTCACCCTTCCTAACGCCGCGATCCTTTCATACAGTTCCTCATGCTGTGGTGACCCCTATAAAATTATTTTCGTTGCTACTTCATAACTGTCATGTTGCTACTGTTATGAACCGTCATGTAAATATCTGATATGTGTTTCCCGATGGTCTTAGGTGACCCCTATGACAGGGTCATTCGACCTCCAACGGGGTCATGACCCACAGTTTGAGAACCACTGCTAGAGCCTCTCTCAAAAGAAAACAAGTACGCGCACTTAGGGTCCTGTGAGTTGCTTATACTGAGACACTAATTCAGGTGTGGATGATTTTAAACTTTGCATACTTTTCTGAGGTTGATACTCAACCTAAGAAATAGAAATAGAAATTTTGGAAGACCGCTATGCTCACCACTATATCACCAACGCAGAAATAGAAATTTTGTAACATATTTTAAAATTGTATACATGAATCTTGTGTCATGTTTTGATACCAAAATTTGCCATATTTCTTTCATTCTAAGATGCCTCTACCCCCCAACCCCCACTCCCATTTTAACATCTCTAAAATCAGATTGTCTCAAATTCTTGGCTTCTCACTGTCCATTACATCTTACAATTGCTATCACTTAGACTTACTGTCAGTTAGGCAGCAGTTATCGTGCAGATGTCATTATGCTGCACTGTCATTGCATTTTGGGGCAACACACTGCACTGTGCACAGTAACAGACAATGAAGATTCTGTCTCTAGAGGGATTTGGAAGAGTTGGACTCTGAATATGAAAAAAATTTAGGAGAACTTTAGCCCATTTATTTTACATATATTTTCCTATTTATACATGCACCAATAGGATACATGATAACAATCTACATAGATAAGTATAAAAGAATATTTTAATAGAGATAAAATACAAAAATTTAAATGTAAGGCATTATTAGATATTATTTTAATGGGTGGCATTTTTTTCTTAGTGGTACATAAAATAAGGGCACGTGTTATGATTGATGGCATCTTAAATTCAATGAATTACATAGTCTAATAACAGGGAGGTGGAAAGAATGCTTCTGAATTCAAAACCAGATGATATAAGATGGCATTAACTGAAAAAGCATATTCACTCAACTTCTACAGTCTGCACCATCAATCAATTTTGAGAAGGAAATGGAATTTTAAAAATTGCCTCACTCGTCCAATGTACCCGAATATTAGAAGAATAAAACAATATGCCAGATGCCAGCATAGATCAGCCCCTGGGCCTTCAGCATCTCACTATGATGACTGGATACAAGCCAAGCAACCGCCTAGATCACAAGGAGGCTAGGTGAGGGGCTCAGAGATCAAAGCTAACACGTAGCTCATCTGAAGCCCATGTAATATACCTCATTGGAAGGATGCACAGGGGAAGAGAGTGTCAGGAGAGTGAGGACGCTGAAGTGTCTTTCTCAGTCCCTGAGGTCTCCTTTGGACCTGGAAACTTTGCTGGGCAGACATACATCACAGCTCTGCACATTACATCTCTCTGTGCTCCCTCAATACGAGTTCTGTGTGAGTGTATGAAGCTGATGACCAAATATAAATCAGAGTGATTTCTGTTGACAGGAAATAAAGTTAGACCACCAGACGTACTCAGAGCCAATATCTGCTTTCATGTTTTTCAAAGTTATGTGGAAAAGATGTCTTCCATTACTGTGACTGTCTTATCAGAGAGAAGACTGAGCCAATTCCATTCCGCCTCAGTTCTTTTCGCAGCCTAGAATGGAAACCATACTGTGATAAAACATTGCCAAGCAAGAGGGCCAAATAAAAGCCTCCCAGTCAATTCAGACTCAGCTTGATTGAAGACTCCCTTCAACCCCACCCTCTATCATCCTGCTCAAGGAATCAGGTTTTTGTTTATCCTTCCAAAATTGTGTTTCTTGTTCCCCACCACCCATCGCCACCGCCTCACCTCTCTCCCTTGGCTCCATTTCAGGAAAGCTCATAGACTCAAAAACTTTTTTTTTAAAAGTACACAGACTCTTATGCCAATTTTCAGGTTTCTAGTAGTATAACGTGTACACGAATATGGGAAATAGCAGATTTATAGATGACTCAGGCATGTAAAGCCGATTCTAGTTACATGCTCTTATGAGACGACTCCTTTCCTGGCCCTTTGAGAGGCACATTTCTCTCCGCCTTCGGTCTCCATCTAGGAGGCTCGTTTCAGGGTTGTGTCAAGCCACTGGCTCACAGGGCTCAGGAGCGGTTCTCGCCAAGGCATTTCCCCGCAGTGAACTCCACCTTCTCGGCGCCCTTGAAAGTTCCTTGAGTTTGAAAACTCCCTCTCCTGCTTGCTTTACATGGCTTCGCCATCTATTTGGCACTGCATACTTTCTGGATCTGTCATTTTTCTAAAAGCCTTAGTAATCTTTAAAACTCTTCCCCATGCCAGAGCACCCCACTTTCAAGTTTTGGGAGCTCTCTCTCTCAATACTCTTCTCCTAGCCTAGTCTCACCCCAACCAAGCATTAGCACAGAACACTGATGTAGCAACCTTTCAGTTTTGTGTTTTCAAGCCCAGACTAAAATTATTCTAAATTCACAGATGATTTTGGGGTGGGGAAGTATTAAAGGTGCTTTGAGTGGCAGAGCAGTAACATGGGCCACCTGAGCATGTGACTTTTGTGCTTCCTCCTCTGTAAATGAGGCTACCAGACTAAAATTCTGTGACTTGGGATTTAGATGGAAAGTTTTACAATGGACTGAACTGAGGACTAAGTTTTTGTTTTAATGTTGAAGGATTCATCATTTCCCTGAAATGTCTTCCGTGGATTATTTCTATTTTCATAAGATGCTACATGATTTTGTTTTGCTGAAGTGTGGGAAGTCCATGGTCAAATACATTAAAATAAGTTTTCTTCCTTGCAGGACTTTTCAGAGCTTTTAAAAAGCCAATATGCTTATGAATCTGCAGGAAGGAGATCAAGTGTTGCAAAATTATGCAAACATATTTGAACTACTTTTTTTGTTGTTTAAATATCATTTACCATCTGATAGACATAGGGTTCCACATAAGGCATCTTGGAAATGGTGCTCCAAGGATGGTTATTTGAAGAGAAATGAAATTGTCAAAATTGCAAGAGTTCATAACAGAAGAGAGTCCTGTTCGTTTCAATATTACAATGGAACATTTTAAAAGGTTATATTGAGGTTTAGTTAGGACTTGGTTTCTTCCAATGTCAACTGCTTACCTTTTTTTTAAAATGATATGCCCACATAGTCCCCAACATGGAGGGGAGAAGGACCAGTTGGTGTATGTAGTGCTCTTAACTCTCTTCCTCCACCATTCCCAGCCCAGCAGGCACTTCTCCATGCCTCCTTATTCTCCTCACTAACACAGACCCTCCGAAAATGCAAACTGAGCCTGCATCCTGGAATAGCTAAAATCTAAGGAATTCAAGTCTCTATGTTTCACTGCCAAGCACTGGTCTGAAAAGTTCACTGATCTTTGAAATCACCTAGCCCCTTAACCCACTAAAGAGGTCAAAAGAGTTAAAAGATTCCAGATGGGGCCAGAGCAGCTTCTGCAATTTCTTCTACCTCTGTTGCTCATTCAGGGTGTGACCTGTACAGGTCACTAAGTCTCTATGTGCTTTCAACTCCCCATTTATAAAATTTGGCCAATACATATTGATTTCTAGGATGTTTAGAGATACTTGAATTGAAGTCACTACAAAGAACAAATTCCCCACCGGGTTTTTGTGTTACTACCAGGGGAGGCCACAGGCACAACTCAACAGGCAGAAAGCAGCAACGACGAGAACCTGCAAGAACTCACCAAATCAGGCTTTCTTAGTCCTGGAGCCCCTGCTACCCCATTCACTCTGCACATTCACATCAGACACCATTTGGTTTATAAAGGCAAATATTTAATTACAGGATCCTAGGACTGGACGTGCCACTTCTAACACATGTAACAAGATACCCTAAGCTTGAGAAGCAAACGCTGTAAACTTAAACTACTGCAAAATGATGAAGTTTAACATTAAGATGAAAAAATCTTTAAATAGCCGTTGGTGCAATGTTCTTAACAGACAAGACTGTAACACAATGGAACTGTGTAACTGCGAGCAGCAGGCACTCCAGGAAGATAAAATAAACTGGCTTTATGGACTCGAGGAATTGATTTTTAATGAGATTCTGCTTGGCTGTAACAGCATCCTGAGAGAGTGATCCAGTTTCCACCGACTCTGGTATACAGTTATATAAGGTGCAAAGCAAGGAGTTGGTTAAACAATGCCCGTGCATTTACTCGTTTGGTGTGATTCCATAAAATAAGGATGTTGTTCTAAGACACACTCCAGAAAGTACATGTGCACATGTGTGCACGTGTGCATGTGTGCACGTGTGCATGTGTGCTCGTGTGCATGCTACTATACCTTCAGACACTTTTCCTAAGATATTACCTGCTTGTATATCCTGAATCTTACAGGACTAAAACCCTTGAAGTTTTAAGCATGTTTACCCAGTAGACTCTCAGTTAACCAGCAGCCATGGGGATTGATAGGTGCCAGATAAATCTAAGTAGACTCTTCATTAACCGCAACTCAAGTAACCAGCAAAATTGAGATTGAGAATGCTGATTGCTTTGAGGTTCAGTTAATGGAGAGTCTACTGTATTTTTCAATCAGAACATAAGGACCCCTAAATTATTAGACTTGAATGATTCTTTCATACTTTAAAACCTAGGTTTCCTGCTGACATTTATGTGTATATGTACAGCAGTAGGTAGGAACAAGGATAGGCAGAGGTAAATGCTATAGATAACAGGCATTCTAGAATGGAGAAAGTAGTATAACATCTCCAGTTTTGAATCTTGCCTCTACCACTTCCTAGCTTTGTGTCCTTGGACATGTTAACTAACTTCTCTGAGCCCCAAATTTATTTTCAATAAATATAGATAAAAAGATCTATTTCACAGGGGTGTACTAAGGATTAAATAATGTAGAGACATAATAATTTAGATGAATCTTAGCAATATCATGAAGTGAAAAAGTAAATCCCAAAAGATTACATATGGCATATTTTTTCATAAAGTTAAAGCTAAGTAACATTTAAATCTATATGTGTAATTCATATAGCATTAATAAAACTGTATGTAAAAAAAGAAAAAAGGAATTATAAACACAAGGTTCAGAGTGATGATTAATTTGAGTGGCGGGAAGTGAAAGAATGCAGGATACGATCCTATAACTAGCTAATAGGTGATAGTCAAGGTTCTAGTTTGTGTTTGTGTGGTGTGCTTGTAAGTATATATTATGAATAAGAATAACTAGCTAATTAAATAAAACTACCTATGCATGGACCAGTGATGAGAATGTGTTGTGAATCAAGAAATATGATTAATCTAATTCTGTACACTGGAGAGTCAAAAGAGGTATTATACAATAAAAGTTAAAAGTCAAAAGAGATATTATACAATAAAGTGCTTAGCATGGTGTTTGGTGCATAGTGAGCACTCAGTAAAATTTCAGGTAATTGGTGAGTTATTTCTATATATACCCACATACATTCTTATTCTTAATGAGTTTAATTTCCCCCCAGCATTATCATTTTCCCCTTAATTTCCCTATTTCCTGATTTCCTCATCCATTAATTTTTTCCTTGTTGCATATTCTGTATTTCCAAAATGCTTAACTTTCTAACTTTTAAAAAACTTGAGGTATAATTTATATACAATACCAGGTACAGACCTTAAGTGTTGAGTTTGATGTATTTTGTCAGTTGTATTCACGAACACAACCATCATTCAAAACAAGATATAGAATATTTCTGTCACCCCCCAAAAGTTCCTTTGTGACCCTTTCCAGTCAATTACCCTCCTGCTGGAGGCAACCTCTTTTTGACTTCTAACGTTTACCATTGTAGATGGTTTTTCTCATTCATACAGTACATGCTTTCTCATTTCAGCTTCTTTTGATCAACCTCATAGTTTTGAGAGTCTCCATATTTTTGTGTATGTATCAGGTTTTGTTTGTTTTGTTTTTCTGGGTTTCACTCTGTTGTGTGAATATACTACAATGTGATTATCCTTTCTCTGGTTGATGAACATCTGAGTTGTTTCCAATTTGGAGCTATTATGAGTAATACTGCTATGAACATTCCTGTGTGATTATTTTTGTGGATAGATGTTTTGATTTCTCTTGGGTGTATACTTAAGAGTAGAATTGCTGAGTTGTGAGTTAGATGCCTGCTTATCTTCTTGAGAAGTGATTTCCAAAAATGATTGAATCATTCCAAATTCTTAAGCTTCTAACATCCAACTCTATTGAAAACTGATTAAATAACCACATTGACAATGATCCATTCCTGTCAGGTCCATGTCTTTTCTTTTATTACTTTACCTACCTTTTCAGTTAGAATTGACATTCAATATTATTTTATATTAGTTTCAGGTATACAGCACAGTGGGTAGACATTTACTAATATATAATTTATGCAGTGATCCCCCAATTAGTCAAGTACCCACATGGCACTAAATACAGTTGTTACAACATTATTGACTATATTCTCAATGCTGTACTTTACATCCCTGGAGATCTATGTCTTTTATCAACTCCAAAAGAAGTCCCAGGCCAGGCAAAGAAATACTTTTTAAAGGATACAAATGTAAATGGCAACAGATGCATTTAGACTTGTCTGATGGTAGAATGTGCAAAATCAGAACAGCAAAAAAGCATTTCCCTGCTGACTCAGGCCATGAAATGAATCATTCTTAAGAACACTACATGGGCAAAGTGCAAAAGTAAATCATAGGTTCCCCAGCTGGATGGATGCTCCTTTCTGCTCTTGGCATCAACAGACAAACCAAATAATCTTTTTGGGGGATGGGTGGGTGACTGATGTTAGGGACATTAATTGCCTTCCATTGGCTGGTTGATTTGGCTGTAAAGAGAAAAAGCCTGCCCTAGCCCCAAAGAGCTTACATCTGTTTCTCATACAGTTCAGCCACCCATGCTGTTTCAACCATGCCCTACTGCTGGCCAGGCTACCACTTTATTGATTTTTCCCTTGCCCTTTTAAAAAGATGAAAGTTCCTAAAAGCTTTTTGTATGCAAGTATGCGTGTTTGTATGTATGCCCATCTGAGTGCTGGTGACAGCAATGGTTTAGGTTAACTAAGCAGCAGCTAGGGGAGCCATCCGATTTGGGGGTTTGTTTTGTGTTTGTTGTGTTTTTAACCAATTAGGATTGTGCACCCCTATGGTGGAGCTGGCCAGAATGTGATGACAACAACTTAAAGATAATTAGTTGACAATGACTTGAGACCTCATTAACCCCTTTAACACCTCATAGTTAATGATTAAAATGAAATATTTGGAGATGTTTAAGGAACATCCTGTCTTACTTCCAGCACTTGTTTAGTTATAGCTAGAATATTTGATTTTTCTTTGATATGTCTTCCATTATTTTGTAAACATCAACAATGATTACCCCAAAAGGTTATCATTATTTTGTGTATACCAATGGATGAAGGAAACCTATTATTTTGCTTCTTTCCACAACACTTTTTTCACTCTCATCCAGCCTTTTCAACTCAGTAATGTTCAAAGCTTTTTTTTCTTAAGTTAGTCCCTTTGTTCCCGTAAGTAACATGGATTGATAAAGTTAACTGTGGTTTTTACTGGAATCACTCCAATTGGAGTTTAATGATGGGAGAATTCACAGGTGCACATATATGTAGGTGAACCTGGGATATTTCACAAATCTACTAGCCTCAGGCTTTAATAAACATATGATAGTTCTCATTTTTCTTGGTGGGCCCTCAATAAATATTTAATTGATAGATGAATTGATGCTGAGATTCCATAGCTTTCAGAATTTATTTAGTTTTACCCTGCCCCTAAAATAGACACCATTTGAACCACTGAAGCCAAAGCCAATGGTTATATCCTTTGTTCCTAAATATTTCTTAGAAAACAATTTTTCAGTGCTTCTGAACACTCCAATTATACTACATATTAAATTGCAAATAGACAAAATTCTAATGATTAAGAAGGTTTGAAATAAGCTTTATTTTTATTATAAAATGTTAATTACCTATAAATCTATAATCTTAACATCAGTTGTACTATTTAGACTTATAATCAGTTGTACTGTCTAGGCATTCCAACCATTCATCTGATGTACAAGTTTCATATTAATGAGGCCAATACAACTAAGTTTGTCCACTTTCAGTACAGCAGTACTTAACCTTTTTGGGGTCACAGACTCATTTGGTAATATGATGAGAACTATGAACCCTTCAATCCAAATAAGGGCTCCAGTCACTTACCTACCAAATTTGTTGAATTTTCAGAGATTAATGAATTCCAGACTAATATTCTCTTATCATTGGTAACATGGGGATGATTTTAATCTTCCAGACATGTTAGTGATAATTAATCTATAAAACAAATGAAGGGTAAATAGACCAACTGTGAACAGATCATCTTCAAATTGGAACTATGATTTGAGAAAACTACCTTAGTTAGAAATCCAAGCAAAAGCAAAGGTACTTTATTAAAAAGTGAGGGCATAATGTGCCGTGGACATTTACCGAAAGATTGATTGACCACAAGTTCTGAACAAGTATTTCTTACAACATAATCAATATGACTCTTTTGACAGAATTAGCAGAGATGCTTGTTTAAAATGTACATTTCTAAGTCACACATTTAGGCATCTAATTGGCGTCTTTTTTCATGGGAGCTGGGATCCTGCATTTCAGTATAACAGACCTCCAGGTGATTTATTTTTGTTTTCTTTTTGTTCTTTTTTGTATATGTCCTCAGCATATAGTTTTGTTTTTAAATATTTTTTCAATTACAGTTGACATACACTATTATATTAGTTTCACATGTACAACAAAGTGATTAGACATTTATGTAACTTACAAAGTAGTCACCCAGATAAGTCTAGTACCCATCTGACACCATACATAATTATTACAATATTATTGACTATATTCCCTATGCTATACTTTATATCCCTCTGAGTATTTTGTAACTACCAATTTGTACTTCTTAATCCCTTCCCCTTTTTCACCCAGCCCCCTAAACCCCACTCTCATCTAGCAACTACCCAAATGTTTTTCTGTACCTATGAGCTTGTTTCTGCTTTGTTTTTCTGATACTCAGAAGTGAAATTACTGGGTCCTTTTTCGTCACTTGTTATAGCCTTTGTTTTAAACCCTATTTTGTCTGGTATAATTATTGCTACCCCAGCTCTCTTTCTTTGTTTATTTGCTTCCATTTTCATAAAATTTTAATATCTTTTTCCATCCCTTTACTTTCAGTCTGTGTATGTCCTTTGATCTGAAGTGAGTCTCTTGGAGGCAACATACATAAGACTCGTTTTCCTATCTATTCAGCCACTCTATGTCTTTTGATTGGAGAATTTAAGCCATTTGCATTTAAAGTAATTATTGATAGATATGGAGTTACTGCCATTTTATTATCCATATATTTTATCTTGTTTTCTTTGTTCTTAAAGAAGTTCCTTTAACATTCCTTATAATACTGGTTTGGTGGTGATGACCTTCTTTAGCTTCTTCTTATTTGGGATCCAGGTAATTCTTATATATACTTAAGTTTGAGAGTGTCTCTTGCACTTCTATTCTTAACTCTTTATCCTTACATCTTTTGTAAAGCATTTTATTTATATTAGTATCATTAGCCAGTCAATGTGAATGAAGAGCTTCCATAAACATCCGGAAAATGCTTTTGATAACCCCAATTTGGATAGTGGATGCCATCAGAGAGTGAGCCCTGGGAAGACAGCTGCAAACAATTGTCACTCCGCTGCATTTACCATCAGAGTCAGGCCACTTAGATTGGCCCATCATACTGTTTCTTTCTTTCTTTCTTTTTTTTTTTCTTTTGGTACTTAGTCATTTGTTACAATAAAAATTAAGTTACAGGGAAGGAACACTGTGACAGGATAATGGACTCCTGGTCAGAAGAAACCAGCCTGCTTCCAATTCATCATGGCATTTATAGTGCATTAGAAGACATGACAGTGACAACATCATTCCTT
Organism: Lyroderma lyra; assembly: GCA_004026885.1. NCBI lineage: Eukaryota > Metazoa > Chordata > Mammalia > Chiroptera > Megadermatidae > Lyroderma > Lyroderma lyra. The sequence goes on from PVJL010000568.1 coordinate 351,522, forward strand.
TGGGGCAGGAAGAAAAACCAGATTGAGTGGGAAAGAGGGAATTTACTTCATGAACTTGGCAAAAGTGAAATAAAAATAGAATCCAGGGGTGGTTAAAATTGCCATGTTCAGCAAAGAACAAGGAAAAGCTAACAATCTCTGAGACTAACATTCCAATATGTTTAAAAATTAGCTGATTTCACCTTGCATCACATGAATGGTGTGTGGGTTAAAATGAAATGGTTGCCTGAGGAATAACAGAGAGGCATGGAGAAAATGGGCAAAGTTAAGGCAATTTAAAATGATTAAAGCCCACAAAATATTTTGCAAATATAAAATCCTGGAGAGAAGCTTAATAATAATATTTGTCCAATGGACTGGGCCAAAGATATCTATATTGTCTAGGTATTTTAATTGGAGGCCTGAAGTATCATTATAAAATCATAAGAAATCTGTCTATGCTCTCATAAAAGTAAAAATGGTTGTTTGATGTTGTAAAGCAGTGTTTTCAAACGTAGGAGCTAAGGAGTGTGGCGCTGGGTAGGCATGTCTGCCAATTTAGACCTGGCAACTTAATAATTGTGTGGTATTTTTACTGTTATATCTTACACTATGTTAAGCCTGAGAAAAAATGTGAGGACACCAGGCAACTTGGTATAATGGGAACAATGTTTTAATTCTGAGGTTTTTAAGGTAACATTTTTCTAAAATATATTTTTCATCTGATCTATTTCATAGATCTCAGATCTTTTTTGTCGGGGGGAGGGCTTCGGTTTTCTCCTTAATAAAATCTTTAATTCACTTAAAGATTTGAACAAAAGCCTGTGTGGTCTCATTTTCCTTCCCTGTCAATCTGTGTTATTTCCAGGGTGAAAGGTAATTTTGACCATAAACATGGTTTCCATCACACATTTCTAATTTTAACCTATTTGTCTCTGTTTGATTTACATTGGGGCTAGAGCAAATTAACTATTGTGAGCTTTTATTGAAAATTAATTAGGTGGCTAAAGTGCCCATGGCAGACTTTGCCAGTACATGTTTCTCTCTGAGTCGCCAGCCTTCTCCAGTTAAAACACCTAGCAACTTAACAAAATCCATAAAATGAATGATATAATTAGTTCCAGAGTGGAACTCAATCTCTTTGAAATCAGATGCTTTCTTCTAGTGCTGAAGGGCCATGCTACAGCAAGCATTTTATGGTATCAGGGGATTTTCCTGGGGGTAAAGAGTAGCTCATTCGAGCTGAATCACCTCACATGACTTACAAAAGGTGTCCTTGTGATTCTATATATAGCTGCATCTATGATCTGATTCCTAAGTCAAAGCAAGGAGAAAGAGGAGACCTGGGTTTACAATACTGTAAAGATGAAAAATAAGCTACCCAGGTTGGAATATAGACTCCAAGTGTGTGTGTGTGTGTGTGTGTGTGTGTGTGTGTGTGTGTAAGAGAAAAGGAGAGATCTTACGCTTAGGAAAAGCTAGGATGTAAATGTGATTTATCGTAAATAGCACCACAACATTAAAATGAGTTTTTATTTTCTATGTATGCCGCTTCAAAGAAGAGCTCTGTGGGCTCATAAAAATGCAGAGAACAAATAGGGGCCTCTAAGTCCAATTTATATGCCGTGCCCACTGTGCACTGAGACACATATAATCTGTAAAATGTCAGCTTCAAAGTTCCACCGAGATCGGTGTTAACCCTGACCTCTGGCCTCGCCGCCTCTGGCTGGGCCTGCGTGCTTTCTTTACCAGCTGTTTTAGATAAATGTGTTCCATTTTTAAGAGATTGTCTCAGCGTTTTTTACGTGAATAGTGGTAATATTATTAACTCTCACTGGAGAAACCACCTTTTCTAAGAGGGCTTTACAGAAGGACCAACAATTCCATGCCCCATGCCGAGAGTCGCGGATTAATAAATATGTCATTGTACTGAAAATATTTAAACAGCACTGGGAAAAAAGAGCAAGGCGCATAACAAAAGAAAAGCATATTAGTAGTGTTTCCTGTCAAAATACACAGAGGAAGCACTTTATTTGGACCATTTTCTCCATAAAGAGACATGGCGGGCCAAGATAAACACAGTGAAGGAATCTGGTTTATCCCACTTTGGAGATTGGAGACCATCAGCTCAACCAAAGTTATGAGACCGAAACCAGGTTTTCTCTCTTGAGGCTGCTAAGTGAAGCCATCAACAGAGGCAAGCAGATAGGCGTAGTGGACTAATATTGCACAGTTAAGTGGTACATACGATTTCTTACGTGGTTTAGTGGAACAATTCCCTAATTAGGATCAATAAACAGAACTTGTAGAGCAACATATATAAAATTTTAGTGTAGAGAATTTACCCAACCAAGACTATAAACAAAGATTCCAGTCAGAGTCTGGGGACGCTTCTCCATTTCAACGGAACAAAGTAAATCCTGAATTACTGTTTACTGAGCGCTTCCTGGATACAACATAGTTCTTGATGTGGAGCGAGTTGGAAGACATAGAAGAATAGGTATAATTTCTACTAACCTAAAGCATTAACTTTGTAGGCTCAAAAAGCCAGTCAAATGTCACAGGGATGAGCATTGTCATCCTCAGGAAGAGCGGGGACAGATGGAATGAAAATTATGAGAGAACCTCATGCACATACAGAGAGTTTCACTGAGGGAGATATGCCGCAAATCAACTCAATTAGCGACTGACCAGACACAAGTTGGCCACTGGGAAATGGAGTGTTATGTATTTGCTAACGGAGCCAGAGGGCGGAAAGGACACAAAATAAAAATAGAGCACCTTTTGGTATAACACATGCAGTGGGACCCTCCTGAAGACAGAAAGTGGAGCAGGGAACCAACTCAATTCACTCCTGGTCAGATATTACTAGCTGTCACTCACTCATCTAGAACTTCTGGCTGGTCCCCATTGACAAGTCATGGAACTATGGTTTGCGATACACTCAAAATGTAAGATGATGACAGAAAACATTACAAAATCCTGAAATGATCACAATCCCTTTAAATCCACATGCATATAAAATAGGACCCCAGATTTCCACAATTAAATTTTACACACTTTGGCCAGTTTGGAATTCTTCCGTTTATGGAGACTAACACCATTTAGATGGAGTGAGCCACAATTAGTATTTTTTTTAACATGAAAAAATTCTCAAAATAGATAATTAGGTCACAAACCACTAACGAAATCATTTTGATAGGATAAATATGCCTACTCTAGGATAGCATATTATTAGAAACTCTGGCACTCCCAAATGTGTTATTCCAAAGTATTAAGTCTATACCAGGTGAGAAGGTTGTTTTTGAAACTGATCCTGTAGAATTGTCCCTTTTAAGTGGCTGCTTTCATGAACCAGCCAGTATTTATATATTATTATAAAGATAATACCCTAACTTACCTCACAAGGGTGTTGTGAGAATTATTTAATGTTTGCCAAGTATTTTGAGCTATATAGATGAAAGTGGGTAGAAATGCTAAGTAGTATTATGATCTTCATCTGCATTTGAACTTGTCTCTTACAAGACAATCTTTTATTTTTAAGATAATAATCTCTCCTTTGGGAAGAAAAGGCAAAAATTGCTCCATGTATAATCAAACTCTCATAAGGAGGACAGGTGTGATTATTAGGATTTGGCCTAAAGAATAGACTGAAGCGAATGGCAAACTTCAAAAGAGTGTATTCTCAATTCCCAAGACTTCTCCTGGGAGTCGTGCAAGTGTCAAGTTCATCCTATGATCCCTGCTGAGATATGGCCAAATGTAAAAGCCAGGACTAGCTGGGTATGTAAATGGCAGATAAGAAACAACCAGAACTTTTTCAATTAACCTCTTTGCTGCTAGGTGTTTGCAAGGTCTACAATCTGCTTATAGGAGGGAAAGATGCTCACTTAATCCTGTTGAGAAATTGATTTGACCAAACCAGTTGGCTAAATTGACTTGAAAAGAATTGATTGCGCTCTGGGTCCTCAACTCTAACTTTAATCCTGGTCAGTGCAGTGAGAATGCTTGCTTTAGATCTCCATGGGCCTATCTGAGAGTGTGTGAGACTGTAATCTGAAGAAGGGACAGTGCAAATCTCAAGAGCCTGAAGAACTTAGAAGCCTTCTCCTCATCTCTCAATGAGTGTGCACTTCTCATGGGCAGAAGGTGGGTGTTAGGTATCAGCATCCCTTCCAACACCCGGCAGGTACAGAGCTGGTGAAGGAAGAATTGACATCACACTGAGGATGGGTCAGGGGTGCCTGTCTATACCAGGAAAAGTGGCTTGAAATTTCCTGGAAGTCTGTGAACCAGTCCTTTGGTAGAGATCACCAGAGAAACTTTAAAATGGACTCATTTTTATTCTTGCCCAAAATTAAAGGCTTGCCTCCTATCAGTGATTTCCATCTCAAAAATTGACATATATGATTGCCAATCTTCTACCACAGTTTTTAAAAAAATAATTATTTTCTATGTCTTCACCTCTAAGATTGAACATTTTCATCTAAAGCTAAGTGGAATGATTCTGAGGAGTTAGCAAACACCTTTTAGAATCACTAACCTGTATCCGAATGATAAAACATGAGAGACTGAGAGCTCCCTGAGGGAAGAAAAGTGTCTTTTTCAGCTTCTGATGCTCCTCAGTATCTAGTGTAGAGTTTTGCACGTGAAGGAAGGAAGGAAAAGAGGGAGGGAAGGAGGGAGGGAGGGGGAGGGGAGGGAGGAGGCTATTTGTGTACATGTTTAGCTCACTTTCAATAATCATACCTTGTACTCACTGAGCATTTACTCTGGGCCAGCTAAACACTGAACGTACATTATTTTATTAAATCCTCCCCACAAGCCCTTGTAATGGGCACTGTAAGAAACTCCATTTTACAGAGGAAGAAACTGAGGCTTAGGATATATAGAAAATTTGCCCCAAGTTGCCTAACTAGCAAGTGGCAGAGTCAGATGAGAAACCACTGATTAGACATTTTGGTGTGAGAGGCAGTGAACTAAAACACCAAACTGTCTTCACTGTGCCCCTGAAACAGTGTGTAAAGAGCACATTGCAAAGCAGAACATACTTAAATGCATCAGGATATATGCTATATAGTGCAAGGAAACTTATTCTTTTTTAAAAAGCACTCACCCTACAAATTAAGGACCAAAGGATTCTGAAAATACCCAAATTCTACTGTGGCCAAGAGGAAAAGTCTGGCAACCTGCATCAGATATTTTTTGGATGTTTTTGACCCTATTGACCTATCTCAAACACATCCCTTTTTGCCCAGGCAGTTCTGAAAACTCAATCTTGAGGTCTACCATATGCTCTCAGGTTTATCAGAATTACTCCTGATCACAAAGCAGATACATTCCTGCCTGTGCACAAATAATGTGGAGCACTGGCAGGCAATTAGACAGAAAAGAAACAGTTCAGCTATTAGGCAGTTAAGCTGCTTTTAGAACCCATGCGCAGAATAGACAGAGCTCTTAAAAAATCACTTAGTGTAAGTATCAACATGCAGGAGGAGTGGCGGACACTCAACAAAGTTTGTTTCTAGAAACCTAAAAAAGAATAAGTCTTACGAGCTTGTTTTTAATCCAGTCAAGCTTTTTAAAAACGACGATTGAAAACAACACAAAACAAAACGTTTTTTCTCCTTCAGAAGCATTACTCGAAAACATTTTTCTTTTTTTCTGTTGGTCCAGTGCCGTGCTAGTTTGTCCTCATTCATCCAGCAGGGGTCGCTCTTGCCCACCGTACTTTTAAAAGGCTCCTTTGATTCCACTCGGCTGGGGCTGCTTTCTGAGGCAGCAAAACGAGCAAATAAAGGGCAAAGACAACAGGCCTCAGAGACTGAAGAGAAAAGAGTCTGTGGTTTTGGAGATGGGATTGCAATACTGGGAAATGGATACTTTAATAATGATTCTGTGTTTGAACTGTAGGCTTCAAGTCTGTACTCATTCTCTACTGGATAGTTGGTCAGTTCCTACTGCAAAATCATTACTTAGTTTCATTCTTGCTGTTAAACATGAGTACACACTGTGTCTCTTTTCTGTGGGTCATTATCAAGGTGAGCAAATAGAGAAAGGGGAGTCCAGCTGCTTGTCTTTCCATGTGTCCAGGCTATTCTCAGGCATCAATATTCGGCCAGGCTGGAACCTCGGTAGGCCCACACGTCCTTAGTGATTGTCCAGTCTTGGGTGGAAGTTAGTCTAGATAGCAGCTCTCTCCGTCAGGAACTGAAGGCAAGTTCACATGGGCTGTGTAGACCAGATTCTGAGTCTGTGGGTGCATTTGAAAGGGGTGCTGGGGAAAGGCATGCTCTTCTGCCTCCACACACCAGGGCTATCTTCTGAGGCCACAGGCACAGACCCAGTGGGAAACAGCCTGGCACATGACCAGGTTCTAACACCGAGGAAGGCAGGAGTGGGGTTCCAATACTGAGGAAAGTGGTCTGCTGAGGATGTGACTGCATCAAAAAGGCACATTATAAACAAAGCATCCTTTTTGACTCCTCTAAGCTTCTCAGTGGCCAAACACTGACATTTAAATAAAATATTTAGAAGACTCACTTTTATTCTGCTTCCTATACATTGTTTATTTTTTTCAATATGCTGCACTTAAAAAAATAAACCTTATTTTAAGTTCACAGCAAAATTGAGCCCAATATACAGTTTCCATATACCTCCACCCCACACTCACATAGTCTCCCCCAAGATCGCTATCCCCACCAGAGTGGCACATTTTAACAATCAGTGCACCTACACTTATACATTACTATCACCCCAAGTCCATCATTTACATTAAGGCTCACTCTTGCTGTTGTACATATGTTCTATGGGTTTAGACAAATGTCACGTGGCTATCATCGTAGTATCACACAGAATAGTTTCACTGCCGAGAAATCCTGTGTCCTGCCTAGTCATCTTCCCTCCTCATTAGCCCCTGGCAACCACCGATCCTTTTACTGTCTTCAAAGCTTTGCCATTTCCAGAATGTCATATAGTTGGAATCACACAGTATTTTCCATGTATTTCCATGGCTTCATAGCCCATTTCTTTTTAGCACTCCATAATAATCCGTTGTCTGGCTGCACCACAGTTTATCTGCCCACTCAACTACTGAAGGACATCTCGCTTGCTTCCAAGTTCTGGAAATTGTGAATGTGGCTGCCATAAACATGTGTGTGCAGGTCTTTTTGTAGACCTAAGTTTTCAACTCGTTTGGGTAAATACCAAGTGTCGCGATTGCCGGATCAATGGTAAGCTTGATACCTTTTTATTATGATCGTTGCATCGTGTCAACATTTTAGCTTCCACATTGCAGAGCAGAAGCTTTCTCACGTTTGGCGCTTGCTCCCTCCGCATCCTGTCCGGCATCAGTTTCTGGAGAAGGGCCCTGTGTCTGAGTAGTAATTGTCAGAGGAGAAGAAGCCACGCAGAGGAGGCTGTAGTCACTGCCGATGCCTCTCCAGCTGGAGACCTAAGTCGGCTAGGTGGTTTGTAGGTGGTTCATCCGGAACGAGACCAGGCCATATACAATAAAATGCATCGCTTATAAGGCTGTGGTTTCCAGTTGCCTATTGTTCATATACATTGAGCCGTTGAATGAGATTCATTTCAAGTTCACATTCTTAAGAAAAAGAAAAATAATATTGCATTGAGATGGTGTTGGGGGGAGTGCTTTATTGAATAATTTCACATCAATTTTGATTTCCAGCATTGGATACTTGTCAAAAGGAGTTGGAATTTCTGAGGTACATCCTTGCCCCCTTTGACTGTATGGACTGCCCTTGTTTAGACCTCCAGATGGTGCCAATGGTGACGGCGGGTTCATGTGCAGACCGAGGGCTGTTAGTGAGCAAGTGCAGTCCTCTCTCTGCCCCTTCTGCGGGTACCAGCCTATAGCTTTGCTTTCTTTATGCTGATGTGGTCTCCTGGTCATAAACATCCGTTTGCTGACAAATTTTTGATTTGCAGCAAATAGTTTTCCAAAAAATAAACCACCTCCAGATTTAGTTAAGGTAACATGCTGAATATAAAAATGCAAGTTTTCCAGTAACTCCAGGTGGGTGAGCTCCAGTTGCATAAATGAAGTTGCACTCTAGATGTGGTCCAACCCACCATTTCAGGAGTGCTGGAGAATACCAAGAAGATAGACACATCTATAGGATATTAATTTGTGGTGATAAACAATGTTGGCAGAGGATACAGCTCATGAGAAAGGATATGTGTTGGACCCATTTCCTTTAGCACTCCCATTTCTTAGAAACAGGCACAAACTCTACAATTGTGAAACGACACTGAATAATTATGTCCCCACTAAGTAGTTGATGAAATAGCCTGTACTTGAAAGCCGCTTCAGAATTACAGAAAAATAAGGCCCACAGGAGCATGGAGGAAGTGCTAGCACTTCCAAATGATCTCTACAGTGGTCCCCCCTGATCCATGGGGGATACATTCCAAGACTCCCAGTAGGTGTCTGAAACTGTGGATGGTACCAAGCCCTGTACATGCTATATTTTTTTCCTATACATGCATACCTATGATAAAATTTAATCTATAATTTAGGCAGAGTAAGAGATGAACAGCAATAACTAATAATAAAGTAGAACAATTATAACAATGTACTACAATAAGTTATGTGAATATGGTCCATCTTCCGCTCTTTCAAAATATTTCACTATATAACTATACTCACCCTTCTGATGATGATGTGAAATGATACAATACTTAGATGATGAGATGAAGTGAGATACTCAGAATGGCATGCAATTTAAAACTTATAAATTATTTCTGGAATTTTCCATTTAATATTTTTGGACCACGATGGACCATGGGTAACTGAAACCATGGAAAGCGAAATCACAGATAAGGGGTCCCTCTATATTATTGTCTTCTGGTAGCCATACAACTCCACTTCTACTGGCAGGTATTTTAAAGCCTCCGTAAGTCAGATGCTTGTTCTTCCTGTTCCTCCCAATCATTCCACTAAAGCATCCTTTAAACAGGCAGCTTTCAAGATTATTTTGACTTTTAAATCAATTCTTAAGGGGCTGTTATGTACCCAGAACATATAGGGAGATTTAGTAATGATAATTAAATACCTATATAGATGTGTTCCTACAGAGTTAAAAAATGTCTAATGCCCTAAGAAACTTTGCTTTGAGGGAGCACTTTATTTTTGGCAAGTAATCATTTACTTTAGTTTATTAAACATTTCTAATGGCAGCTCTTGCCTGGTATTGCGTGAGGAGGATTAGTTAGTGAGTAGGACATTGTCCCTGCCCTTACGTTGCTCCCAGTGCCGGGGGAAGATGGGGCATGTCAATGTGATGTGGGGATGGTGTGATGGAGGAGGGCGGCCACATCTCTGCATCTCAGCCTGGAGTTCTTACCTCTGATCTGCTTCTCCAAATGACCAGGAGGAGTAAGGCACATCGAAAATGAGGGCAGAAGACTCAAAAAAGGATCTCATGTGTCCTGAATGACATGAGCAAAAATCCCACACGTGGCTGGTAACTAAAAGGCAAGGAGGGGAGTGGAAAAGAAATGAGGCTGTGGAAGTTCATGGGAGTGAGCCTTGGGTTTGGACTCTACACGGTAGGTAATGGGGAGTCACGGCAGGGTTTGTTTTGTTTTGTTTTGTTTTTTAGACAGAATATTCTGATGGTTACATGAGGGTCATGACTTGGAGGGAACAAGACCAGAAGCAAGAACATTATTGAGAAGGCTTTGTCAAAGTTCCGAGGGGAGGGCATGGACTAATGTCTCCGAAACAAGCTAGGTGGGAAAACCCCTTTAAATGCGAATACGTTGCCGTGCACGCCGTATGTGTTCAGTGGACAAGGGCACTTCGGGAGGGCAGAAGACCTGGGGCACCATGTGTATCCAGTCTCACCTGGAAGCTCTTTCTCCCATCACGGAGCATCCTTAAAACCAGAGGCCACCAACTACTGGGTGTATTTTTGGAAATAGGCCCTTCTTTCCACTCCCTTCCAGATCTACTCACTGGTGCTGGAAAGCTTTCTAGACAAGAATAAAATACCCACATGAGCCTAACTTTCCTTTTATATTTATTAGGTTTTGGATGTTAAAGAATTTGAGTAAGGTAATAGATGAAACCATCTGATGTTAGATCCCGTGCTGGTTTTCTGTTTGCCCCTCCAGATGGATTTTCTGCCCTTGCATAGCCTGTTCTGTGCCCCAGGAGGATGGTCGATCACCACACTCCTTCACTGAAGCTCCTGCTGGATTCTTATAAGGGTTTCTCCACCTCCAGCCAGTTGTCATTAGGGTGGGAACAGCTCCCTGCTGGTGACAGTCACTGGATGCTCCCCCATCCCTCAGTGATTTTCCCTACAGGCCCACACCTTGTTAAACAGCTACCACGTTTAAATCTCCTTGGTTAACTCTTCGGAGAGTTTCCTGCCATTCCCCTGCTGATGTAGGTCCTTCCCTTGTAATTAGTTTGGTAGGCTAAGACTCTGAGCCCGTGAGCATAAAAGTAGCCATGGGGAACGCAAGCGGATGCTGGGGTCAGAGGAGGCCTCCTTCCCACCTATTCTAGGCCTACCTGACTGCCCATCTGCCTGGCTCCTCCTTTGCCTCATGCGTACGCTTTGTGAGGAAAAGCTGGCCTCACAGATCTGGTTTGCGTTTGTTTAAAAAAATTCTGAATTGATTTGTAAGCTCCAATCTGTGATTCATAACCACTCCATCAATAGGCATTTCTTGTCTAAGTGTGTAACTTAGCAGACTCATCACATGGAGGGAAACAAGAAACACACAGATGTCATCTTAAGTTGGGCGCGTAACAGAGACTTCAAGGGTTAAGGAGCAGCCACACGCTGTGCCTCAGGTACAGTAGGTTTACCAGAGGTTTTCCTTTGTGCTTAAACAATAAAGTAGTTGGTGGTCTGCTGGCCACAGCCTGTTACACATTCCTTGGTTTTTATTAGGATAACCATAAGCCTCAAAGACCCACCCTGATGTCAGTGGCAGGTTTTATAGAACACTCACAAGTTTCTTCTTGTTGTATTCGGGGGTATATAAAGTGTGAGGCATAATAGGTAACAGGTTGGAAGACCAGTTGAAGGCCGACAAAAGCCCCAGTTCCTGATGTGAATATTTAATAACTCCTCATTACAGGAAAAGGTTGACTACCAGATGCCTGTTACTACGGCTCCAGAGCCCACTAAACCTTGAGTTACTCCAGGAGCAGGAGTGTGTTTTGGCAGTTACCTCTGCCATTCAAAACCTGGAGGTCAGGACATGCCCATTTGATTTAAGAACGCTGGAGAGGAACATTTGCTAGAAACATCTCATCTGTTATTCAGCAGCCAAGTGGCTAATCGCTTCTGATACAGTGATTTCCTGAGATGATACAGCACAGTAGGTTTTAAAAAAATTTTTTTAAATAAACTCAAAGCATCGTAACAAATGGAAACTTCATGTTGGTATGTTAGTATTACTAATACACCATTTCAGGATGTATATTTGTAGAGGTCCGTGAAATCATCACCTGAGCTTGAACTATAGTTAATTGGCATGACAATGACCTAGCTCTGCACTTCTGAGTTGAAAAACATCCTCATGATTTGTCTGGTTCTAGATGCTGTCATTTGTCCAGCTGTGTTTGGACCACAGCTGGTCTGGGAATTGAATTGTTTCACATTTCCACGGCACATGAAGTTTCATGACAGAATAGAATGCTCATGTGGCTGTGTCATGCCTCAACTCCCTGGGGCATATAGGAGAAAGGGGTCTCCTGCTGTTCAAACTTGCCCCATATGCTCCCATCTTTCCCAGCATGCTTCATGGCCCCAACAGACACAGTGTTATGCTCCTGTCACAATCCCAGACTCCCCCTATAAAGGAGGCTAAAGTTTTCAGAGTAATTATTCATTATAAAAACACTTCCACTTAATTTTTTTTTTTTTTTTTTGTATGTGGGTAGCTCCCTGGCTGGGAATCGAACCCAGGCCACAGCGCTGACAGCGCCAAAGCCTTAAGCCACTACACCACCAGGGAACTCCCTTTTCACCTAATATTTTAATATACAGGTTGAGTCTATTGAATAGGTCCTAAAAATCTGAATCCAAGAACTCCTAAATTCCGGATAATAAATGATTTTGAAATACTTTGTTTTCTTTCTTAAAATTTTTTTTTCAAAATGGAAAAAGCTCTGTGTTACTATCCTGCCTAAAACCCTGACTCTCTATTCCTATTAAAATAAAATGCAAAAAGCCACTATGGAAAACAGTATGGAGTTTCCCTAAAAAATTAAAAAGAAGATTACCATATGACCCAGCAATTCCACCTCTGAGTATTTTTCCAAGACACTAATTCAAAAGGACATTGCAGCATTATTTATAATAGCCAAGATTGAAAGCAACCTAAGTGTCCATCAATAAATGACTGGATAAAGAAGATGTGGTACATATACACAATGGAATATTACACAACCATTAAAAAGAACGAGATCTTGCCATTTGTGACAACATGGGTGGGCTTAGAGGATATTATGCTAAATGAAAATAAGTCAGAACGACAAATACACATGATTTTACTTGTATGTGAGATCTAAAAAACAAAATATATGAACAAATAAAACAGAAACAAACTGTAATAGCTACAGAGAACAAATAGATGGTTGCCAGATGGGAGGGGGCTTGGGGAGATGGGTGCAAAATGTGAAGGGATATGGTAAGTGAAATAAGTCAGACCGAGAAAGACAAATACCATATGATCTCACTTATACATGCAATCTAAAGAACAACAACAACAACAACAACAACAGAAAATGAGCAAATACAATAGAAACAGGCTCATTGTTATAGAGAAAAAAATGATGGTTGCACGAGGGAAGGGAGAATGAAAAAGGTGAAGGGATTAGAAAATACAAATTGGTAGTTACAAAATGGTCACAGGAATGTAAAGTACAGCATGGGGAATGTAGTCAATAATAATGCAACAACTGTGCATAGTGGCAGGTGGGTACTAGACTAATTGGGGGGATTACTGCATGAATTATATAAATGTCTAACCTCTATGCTGTACACCTGAAACTAATATAAAATAATACCGAATGTCAACTATAACTGAAAACTAGAGAAATAATTAAAAAATAAAGAAGCACAAATTGCGACTTATAAATTACTAGTTATAAAAATAGTCACGGGATATAAAGTACAGCACAGGAAATATAGTCAATAATATTGTAATAACTAATGTATGTTGTCAGATGGGTACTGGACTTACTGGGGTGATCACTTCATAAATTATATAAATGTCTAAACACTACACTGTACACCTGAAACTAATATAATATCATATGTCATCTGTAATTAAAAAGAAAAATTTTAAGTATGTGCCATATAGATAAGCATTACTTCCTGAAAGTTGGATCCTATGGCCTTTTAGAAAAGTCTTCTTAAAATGTACCAAGCTCCTCGTGTGCAATGCCAGTGGGGGAGACCTGAGCAGAGATGTCACCATTCACAGTCTCTAATGCTGGTGAGGGATTAAGAGCTAGGATCCTCCCACCATACTCCAGAGTGGTTATTTAGACCCTTTTTGGAAAGTAACAATTTCTTAAATATTTGGAAATATGTCCCCTCACTACTTAATTTTTATTGCTATTGTTGTTACTCTTCCCTAGTTGATATTATAGGAGACATTTTTGAGCATTGTGGTACCAGATTGCTAACGTCTAGCTCTTATATAAAGGAGGAAGTGTCTGGAAATAGACTGGGAACAACTGGATAATCTCCACTCTCAGATAATGGTGTGATTTCTTTGCCCCAAGCACCTAACACAGTTTATTATATGGAACCCATTTCCATGGATGGGCTAAGAGCAGGTAGTGTTGTTAGTCCATTTTAAACACAAGGAGATGTGGCTTAGAGAGGTCACTGAACTTGCCTATGGCCACATAACTAGTCAGTGGTTGAGTCAGGCTTAAAACTGGAGTCAGACTGACTCCAAAGCCCAGGCTCTGAGCCACTACACCAGGCCATCTAAAGTGGCTCACTGTAGACTTCACCAAGTGGATCAGAAATATGAATGGATTCCAGTGAGCTTTGAAAACCTCTAAGATTGTACATAAAGTCTGTGTGTCTGTGAAGATTTTGTATTTTATTTTAGGAGAGGTATCTATAGTTCTTCAGATTTGCTTGGAACAAGAAAAAAAAAGAGATTCAGGATTTCTGGTCAAGATGGCAGAGTAGGGAATGATGTATACACCTCCTCTCACAACCATATCAAAATCACAACTAAACTACAGAGAGAACCTTGAGAACCACCTGAAGACTAGATGAACAGAAGTCCTATAACTAAGGACATACAGTAGAAGCCATATCAAGTCTGGTAGGAGAGGTGGAGACAAGGAACAGGCTGATCCCCATACCCAGGTGTGGCAGTTAAAAATCAGGAGGGATATCTCAGTTGAAGAGGTCCCACCCCTGAGGAGTGAGGGAGGGGTCCCAGCCCCACACCAGGTTCTGCTGCCCAGGTTTCCAGTGCTGGGAAGAGAAGGCCCCACAACTTCTGGCTGTGAAGACCAGCAGAGATTATGGGTGAATGAGACAGCAGCTGACCTTGGTTCCCAGCTTAGCTTCTCCCATGTACCTCTGAGCCCAGTACAGGTGGATGACATCTGCAGATCCCTTTGAGGCTCATGCCAGGTGGCCCACTGAAAGGGCATAGGCTGCAGCTGAACTTGGCCTGTAGCACTGTCCCACTCACAGGGCCCAAGAGCTGACAGGTCCAGTGGCCATCTCTTGACCGAGCCAGAGCACCAATTGCTGCTTCTGTGGACAACAAACCCAAAAGGCAGACTGAGCAGGCACCAAAGCCCTGCTAAAGCAAATCCTGCTCCATAGAGCCAGCCCCCCTGCACAACAGCTCCTCCACTGTAGTCATGACCAGCCCTCACAACTAATCACCCTGAGAATCAATCCCTCCCATTGACTGTACCAACAGCAACCAAGGCTCTACTATAAATGGAGGGCAAACACAACCCTCCACAAGAGACACACCTACAACATGTAGCTCAGGTGACTAAGGAGACTGTGCCAATGAGTCCCACAGACCTTTACTTAGAACAGAAGACATAGCAGGTCTACCTAATTCATAGAAACAAACACAGGGGGGTAGCCAAAATGGGGAGACAAAGATACATTTCTCAAATGAAAGAACAGAACAAAGCTCCAGGAAAAGAACTAAACAAAATGGAGATTAAACAATCGACCAGACGAGAGTTCAAATCACTAGTTATAAGGATGCTCAATGAACTCAGGGAGAACTTCTACAAAAATGGACACTTAAAAATGGAGATAGAAAACACAAAAAGAAGCAGTCAGAAATAAAATATACAATAATTGAAACGAAGAATACATTCGAGGGAATTAACAGTAGTTTAGATGAAGCAGAGGATTGAATCAGCAGTTTGAAAAATAAAGTAATGGAAAACACCCAATCAGAACATCAAAAAGAAAAAAGAATCCAAAAAAATAAGAATAGTTTAAGGGGCCTCTGAGACAACACCAAGTGTACCAAAATTCACACCACAGAGGTACCAGAAGAAGAAGAGAGAGAGCAAGGAACTGAAAACCTACTTGAAGAAATGATGGAAAAATTTCCTAACCTGGTGAAGGAATTAGACATGCAAGCCCAGGAAGGGCAGAGTCCCAAACAAGATGAACCCAAAGAGGCTCACACCAAGACACATCGTAATTAAAATGTCAAAAGTTAAAGACAAAGAATTTTTAAAACAGCAAGAGAAAAGCATTTAGTTATCTACAAGGGAGTTCCCATAAGACTGTCAGCTAATTTCTCAACAAAAACTTTGCAGGCCAGAAGGGATTGGGAGGAAATATTCAAAGTAATGAAAAGCAAGGACTTGCAACCAAGATTACTACCCAGCAAAGCCATCATTTAAAATTGAAGGTAAGATAAAGAGCTTCCCAGACAAGAAAAGCAAAAGGAATTCATCAATACCAAACCAGTATTACAAGAAATGTTAAATGACTTCTTTAAGAAGAAGAATAAAAAATATAAATAATAAAATGGCAATAACTACATATCTATCAACAATTACTCTAAATATAAATGAATTGAACACTAATCAAGACATAGAGTGGCTGAATAAATAAGAAAATAAGACCCTTACATATGCTGCCTACAAGAGACTCACTTCAGAGCTAAAGACACACAGACTGAAAGTAAAGGAATGGGAAAAATGTATTTCATAAAAATAGAAACAAACAAACAAACAACAAAACAAAACAAAACAAAACAAAGAGACCTGGGATAGTAATACTATACCAGACAAAATAGACTTGAAAACAAAAACTATAGCAAGAGACAGAGAAGAACCCAATAATTTCTCTTCTGGGTATTTATCTAATGAAACCCAAAACATTCCTTTGAATGAATGTGTGCATCCATATGTTCACTGCAGGATTATTTCCAATGGCCAAGATACAGAAGCAACCTGGGTGTCTATCAATGAATGAATGGATAAAGAAGCGGTACATATCTGCAATGGAATAATACTCAACCATAAAAATGAGTGAAATCTTGCCATCTGCAACCACATGGAATGATCGATAGTACTGTGGAGTAAGTCAGAGGAAGACAAATGACATATGATTTCACTTATATGTGAAATCTAAAGAACAAAATAAACCAACAAACAAAACAGAAATAAACTCAGATACAGAGAACATTATAAGGATTGCCAGATGGGAGGGGGGTTGGGGAGATGAGTGAAAAAGGGGATGGGATTAGGAAGCACAGATTGATAGTTACACAATTGGGGGCTGTAAAGTATACCATAAGGAATATCAACAATAATGTTGTAGTAACTATGTAGGATGTCAGATGGGCACTAGATTTATAGGGGTGACCACTTTGTAAGTTATATACATGTCTAATCACTGTGTTGTACATCTGAAACTAATAAGTATAATTGAAAAATTAAAAAATTATTTAAAAAATAAAGATTCATCTTGATTAACAATTACACTATTTGTTGACTGGTCACCAAGTACGGTTCTAAGCACTTTACGTGTATGAAATCCTTTAATCTTTACAATATGATAGGTACTATTATTTGCATTTTATGATGGAAGAAACTTGAGATACAGAGAGGTTGTTACTTCCCCAAAGTCATACAGCCAACCTGTGGTGGAAGGATCTTACACAAGCGACCCACTCAAGTCTGCACTGTTACTTAAGCAGTGAACAAATGCCTACTTTGCTAGTAACTCAATGCTAATTTGCATTATCCCCTCTGGACTTGGAATGTAGCTCATGTGGTAGTTTTTCCTTCCCCTCCCTTAAAGCTATTAATACATCAAATTGATGGTGGATCTTAAAATAGAGGACATCCTAAAATAGAAGAAATTAGCAACTTTCCTCAGGAAGATTAATCATATTAGTGATTGCACCTTGGTACAAACGCTACAAGATTGTAGTCCTTCTGGTATGAAACTTGGACAAAGTCTTAAGGGAGGTGGGGTTCTGAATGAGAAGGGGACCCTTTGTGGAGACAGAGACAGAGAAGTAACTAGAAGTGAGAGGGGATCCCACTGAAAAGTGCTGTACGTATAGAGGCAGTCAGAGTTGCATACACCTACTCTGTAATGTGTGCATTTGTGAATACACACTTCTATGATACATACAGACTAATACATGTTTGATTTGTGTATATTGATTAAGATAGATGCAATTTGAATTATCTGACACTTTCTATATACCTTTTGAGATAATGAGACACATTCTAAGTTGTTCCCAAAAGGCTCTTAGGGATGTCTGCATTTGAGAATTGAACACACTTCCCAGTTTTTCCCTTTACAGAGAAAACTAGAGGTAAGAGTAAGGCCGCTTGTTCAGGCAACTGTAGAGGATTTAATATAAAGCTAAGAAGAGAATTACAACTTTATTCTCTCTGCTGAAGACTTAGAATTTTCCTGATTAAGTGATATTGAGACCAAAGACTGAAATAAGAGAACCTAGAAGATGAGAATTGAGTCTACCCCAGAGTCCAGACAAGGTGAAGACAAAACAGGAAGCGCATGGGTTTACGGCATGAGGCCTTGGCGGGTACCTGCACGGCCTCCACAGTTTAAGCTGAGCCGGTGTGGGAGAAAGGTCTGGAAAATGAACCTTTAGCTGGCTTTCAAGAGAAGAAGATCTTGTACCTTTTTTTTCTTTGAACGTTCAAATTCTGGCAGACTCTTACTTTCAGGCACATTAAAATTCAGAAAGGAAAAAAGGGTAAAATTGAAATAGTTTCAAAGAGGGGAAAAAAACAACAAACACACCCACTGTTGCAAAAATAAAGTCCCCCCTGCCCTTTATGAAAATGTATTAGCGTTTTTAAAAAACAGAAAGGGGTTGGAATGTTGATGGGACGCAGGCCACGGAGTGACTATTAAATATGGCATTTCCACTGGCTCCCGTGTATATATGTGTTAAGCTTGTTTGATCCTTGATGAGAAGCAGTCCTGTTCTCTTCCTGGAAGAAGGAATAGAACCCATTTCTATACGGGCTAGATCCCACTGTGTGTTAATGTGGTTAGGTGGAGTGCGGGGAACAATTTGTTCCTATTCACTGCCTCAAAATAAGAGCCTGTCGCCCTGGAAGTTTCCTTTCCAAACCACCCTCCAATGCAATCAACAGTCCTAGCTAAATCTTTCCTTTAGTCTCAGATTTCAGTTATATAAACTGTTCTAATCAAACAGACTCCATCCAATTCAGAACAGAGTAAAATAGATTTATACATACAGCTATGTAACCAGAGCCCAACACACAAATTATGAGAAACCTGCTCTCTGATTCAGGTGCCTCCGGTGAACAATGGCAGGCACATTCCACAGCCTTGGTCTCAATGACTGGAGCAGAACTTTGTTCAGGCAGCTGAAAGCCTCCTGAGAGGTCAGTCCTTCTTGCAGTCTGTCACCAGGTTGAAGATCCTCCTTGTACACATTACCCACTCATGTGGAGTCTTATTCTTCATAGGAAACAGATTTAGCATTTTAAATATCAGGATTAAAATGGTGGACTCTATCTCCTAGTGGTATAAAGTTTCTGATGACAATGATCATATATATTCAAAATAAAAAATTTTGAAAAATAAGAAAATTTAACTTATCTGTAATTCCATTCCCCACAGCTAGTTACTTTTAATATTTACATATATCCTTCTAGTCTTTTTCTATATACATACACACATACACATATAAATGTATATATGCATATAAATACTAAAGATGCACATGTATATCATATTTAAATAATATATTGTGACTATGCTGTGCATTGTTCTGAAATTTTTTTTACCCAACCATGTCATCATCATCGTCACGTTGATCTCATCTTCACTCTCATTTTTATCTTCTTTTACCTCAGTTATCCTTATAACACCCCTTAGAGTTGGTATCGCCCTTTTCTTCTGGCAGCTGAAATTCGAGGCCTCTGAAGTCTGTGCTCTTAGGCACTGCCTTGTATATCACTGCCATTAAATACTTCTCCAGGGAATGCTTTCAGTGGCTGCATTCTGTTTAGCCCATTTCCTATTTCAGAGTGTTTAGATAATTTCCATTTGTGTGTTTATTACAAATATTTCTGTGAGGAGCATGTCTGTTATGCATGTTTATTCTACTATGCCCATCACATAAATTCCTAGCAGTGAAATTTCTGGGTCAAAGATGTGCCCGTTTTGTTGGCTTTTGATTTCATGCTGTCTAATGGCTTTCCAGGAAGGTGAAATGAATTTATACTCACACTGGCTACTGCCCATACTCAAATCTGCCATTTTATAATTTTTGCACTTGTTTCTTTTTGTGCTTTTTTGTTTGTTTGTTTGTTTTTGTATGTGGGTAGCTCCCCAGCTGGGAATCGAACCCAGGCCGCAGCACTGACAGCGCCAGCGCTGAAGACTTAAGCCACTACACCACCAGGGAACACCCCCATTTTATAATTTTTAAAATAATGGTTAAAAATGAAACAAAGAAAAAATCTTTCTCAAACTGCTTTCCTTAGGAAAATACAATATATAGAGAAAATGTTTGATGATCTGCCTACTCTCTCGTTTACGATGATAAGATTTCTAGAAAAAAATCTTGGGGGGACTAAAATAAACTGTGAGCTGCTACTGGACTGATGTGATGGATTCATTTTTGACCCCCAAAATATAAGCCCTCAAGTTGTTGTTCCCCGTCTTGCTCCCCCCTGCCTTGCAGACTCCAGCCACAGCTTCTGATCGATCGCAGTTCTCCAAGGGCTCATGGGAAGAGGTGGCTCTGACGACACAGCAGAAGGGAAGCGCCCGATCGGGAGAAAAAGGGGCTCGTGTTCCCTGCTGTCAGCAAAACGTTCCCATAAACAGAGCACAACACGCTAAGCCCTTGCTGTTAATATGCTGTCTAGACTTGAAAAGATTGCTTTTCTGTCTTCTAAGCTTCAGTTTCTGACCTTGTTTCTGTCCTTGTGTCGGTACTGGACTCAAGCATTTCTTCTCTCCTGGGGGTTCAACAGTCGAATTACTTGTCACCAAGGTTACTGCAGCGACCAAGAGCAGATAGGATTGTAGCCACTTCTCCGCTATGAAATGAATGAAAAACTTGACAATACCTGACCTCCAAGACAGAAAATGCAGGGAGTCCCTCTTCTTCTGGCTTAAGGGTAAAATGATTCCATAGAAATTGGAGCAGACAGCACGTTGTCGATGGTGAATGGAATCTGGAAGGTATTTGAAGGAGAGGTGAAAAGGAGAGCTTCAGAATATAAAACTTAGTGGATAGAAACAAGTTGCGAGCAAATGGTTGCAAGTCCCTATTTTACAATATGTTTTCCTCAGGGATGTTTGTACTCTGTTTCATAGTACTAGAGTTCTCAGTGCCCTCATGCTGATATCTTTCTGCTTGGGTCCCTTTCCAAGATGTAACATTTATTAAGCACTTGCGATATGCCAGGCATTCCTAAGCACTAACCTAAAAAGGTTCCCATGCAATCCTCACAACTGCCATTGTACAAAGTAGGTAGTCTCATTATTATAATTTCTGTTGTATAAATGAAGAAACTAATGCAGTAAGAAGTTATGCAATTTGAAGATCCTAGAGTAAGAGCAACAGTCTGACTCTTAGAATCACATGAGTAACCACTAATCTATACTGCCAATCTAGATTTTTTTTGTTCTAGATTTTTCTTCTCTGTTATTAAAAAAAAAAATCCACTTGTCCCCTTGATCTACCATGCCAAGCTGGCAAAATAATCTGATAAACAAATTTATACTGCTAATGGCTGATAATGGACTGATGTGTTACCCTTCTCAGTAAATTTATACTTCACTAGAACTTTCGCCATGAAAATACTAGCGATGGAAGCCAAACATATCTGAGAAAGGAATGTTGGTGGCAGGGGCAGTGGTGATAGGAAGAGATGGGGTGTGGTGGGTAGAATATTCTTAGGTAGGAGAGTCTTTTCCATTATCAGCCCATTATTAGCGTACAGGAGAAGCCAAACCCCAATATGATATTTAGGCCTTTAACAGAAATGAACAAATGCTCAGATGTTTGCCTTCATGATTAAGAGAACTCAGAATCTTTAGAGATGATCATTGTCTGCCAACCACTGCCAAATACGACGCTTTATGGGAACCACACACTTCCACGCTCTCCAGAACATTCCGTTTTGTGGCTCATTTTTGTCATTAAGGAAAGCAAAAGGAGTATGATACAGTGGCCCCACACAAATCTATCTGTCACCCGCCTGGTATAAACCAAATGAAATATCACAAACCCACATCACGTTGTCACATCCTTTTTGTATGATGGACCCACAAATACTTTCCTTTCCTGGCTCTCTTTGGAACCAGGCAGATCGTGGAAGAGAAAAGATGACTTGCTGAAGGGTGTGGCCAAAGAATAATATAATCTTTGGCTTGAAGATGTTTATTTTGGTCCTGGGCAAATGTATTTAAAAGATTTTAATGAGTCATGAAGGTAACGCTGACACTTAGAATAATATTTTTCATGCCCTTTAGGATATGTAACTAACCCACTGGCTGGCTCAGTGTGGAGGCCAATACATGCCTGCTGGTTGAAAGAGCATGTATATAGTGAGAACTTAACATGGTGTAATTCACCTACAGTTAGGACTGTGCTGGAGCCAAGGGGAGTCTTTAGCGGGATCTTACTTTTAGGGGCTGCCAGACTTTGGTCAATGCTTTTTGTTTTGTCAGTCAGTTCTACAAACCATATCGACTTAAGTATTTTTGCTTCTCATTTAAAACATTCCCACTCCTGAGATTATATTTACTTTTTCTCAAAAACATTTTCACAAGAGTAGGTTGTTTTTCCTTGTTTATTTTTATAAGCTGACTGGAAAAAGAGGAGACTTTCCCTGTCACTGCTGCAGCAACAAAGCAGATGATATCCGCTCATACACAGGTAGAGCTACCTCTCCCAAAACCTCGGAGAGCTTATGAATGGTGTAATGCACCATGCTCTTCTCCCTGTGAACCTGGTACACAGGGCAGAGATCGAGTTTTGTGCTCCAATGTCTTCATATCACATCATCTCTAGCATCAAGAGCTACCTACCTTTGGTCCATTCTATGCAGGTTACAAAGTGTTTAGCAAGTTGCTCTGCTGGGACCTCATGTGGTCCTCTCCACTTGGCAGGTGACAATTGTGAGGTCCCAGAAGGCAAAAATCAATTTCCCAAGTCTACAATGTGGGAGTCAGTGGTAAAATAAAAATAGGTTCAAAGATTTCTATTTCCCAACAGGAAGCGCCAGAGCTAGAACCATAAAACACACATGCAATTACAAGCCTGTGTACACGTTTGTTCTCCTCAAATACTGACCATCCTGTGAACCACACATTTTTTTTCAGCACTCAGATAAAAACAAAATCCAAGGCAAAGCCACAGAAATTTAATGGAGAGAGCATTTTCCTGGTGCATACAGCACTGTGGTGTTCACCCTCATAAAAGCTGATTTTGATGCAAGGCGCTACTATAAAAGCATGATTTAAATGACAGAGTCAAAGCCCAGTAATCTGTTAAGTGTATGAACTGCTTCTGAGAATGTGTGAGTCCTGTCGGGAGGTGAGATCCCGCTGAGAGAGTCTGATTTTAGAGCCTGCACTCGGAAGAACAGCCTTAGCACAAGGTTTGGTGCTCCTAAGGGCCCTGTCAATTCACCAAATACAGATTAAGAAACACTGCAGTGTGGTTACACTTAGGGACTCACTTCCAAAGAGCATAGTAGGAATGGGCAGACAGGGGTGGGGGCATAAAGTAACTTCACAAGGGAGAAACCTGGTAAACTCCACCTTGGCCAGGTGATCAAAGTCAACACCAACAGTAATAAGTCATATTGACAACATGTGCCTGCTGATGTGATGTGATATGATGAGAAGAGCAGTATACCTCTGTGGTCTTCCTTCCAGTCCAACCATGAGAAAAACATCAGACAAAACCCAACTGAGGGGCATTCTACACAATACTCAACACAGCACTCCTCAAAACTGTCGAAGTCTTTAAAAATAAGCAAACTCTTTGGAAATGTCGTAGCCAAGAGGAACCAAAGAAGACATGACTAGTGCAGTATCCTGGATGGGATCCTGGACCAGAAAAATGACATTGGTGGAAAACTAACAACAGATGAATAAAGTACGGAGTTTAGTGGATAGTAATGTACCAAAGTTTATTTCCTGGTTGTGACAAATGTACCATGGTATTGTAAGATAATAATAGAAAAAACTGGGTGAGGGCATATGAGAACTTCCAGAATTACCTTTGCAGTGTTTCTATAAATCAAAATGATTCTGAAATAGAAATTTTATTAAAAAAGAAAAAAGTAAAAAGAAAAAGATAGATAAGCACTAACAAAAGTGGTTACACACGGGTGGGGATGAGACCTTGCAGTGTATACTTTTCCATATCATTTTGAGTTATGAACACGTGAATGCACTACCTGCTTAAAAAAAGACACACTATGTATGCAGCCTGCTTAAACATGTCAAATGAGAACGACTTTAGGGATTAAGCTTATTAGGCAAAATGTTAATTTTTGAAAAGACAGCCAGAGTACTAAATGAGGGCCAGGCATGTGGGTATTAGGTTGCCAGTCGCGAGTGCACTGCCCCACATGGGGCGGCCTGGGGCTGCCCATACAGACTGCTGGATTCTGAGTGTGAAAATGCAGTTTGGCTCTGAGGGGCCTCCTGAGGGTTAGCTCTTTTGCAAGCCCCTGGCCCTTCCTTCGGGGTGCTGACTTTCTATGACTGTTTATAACAAGCTGCACCTCTCATTCGTCCTTCTGCGTAGATACTGTGTCAGACAGGAAGCGGAGGGTTGTATGTTATAGATCCGAGTCCTAATAAATAAATTCAGAGGCAGATACCACGCTTTATAATGGAGTGTGGGAAAAGAGCAATAAAGATCAGGCAGCAGAGTCTTCCCAGGAGAACTGGGAGGAGGGCAGGAGTTGGAGAGAAGCTGAACTTGAGCCAAATGGTAGGAACCAAAGATGAAACCGGAGGCTGCAAGCAGTGGGAATTGTGCTGAACTCGTCTCAGCTGGGATCTCAAAGGCAAGGCACTCTAGACTGTCTGAAAACTAAAGAAATGGGTTGTAGGAAAACACTGTCACTTTATTTTAAACCAAAATCACCAAAAGTCAAACCTCTAACCCTTACCTCCATTCTTGTCCCTTTGATGTCAGTCAATTGATTGGGTTTGATGGTAGAAGGTGTCTGGAGTCTGAAGGTTGAAATAATCTCTTCTTTCTGTGTAAACTCTCCCCATGTTGTAGGATTCCTTTTCCTTCTACCTGGATCCTTTCTTGGGTTGAAACTACTTAAATGAGTGAAACTAAAAGATCTCTGAAGTCCCTTCTGCTTCTAAAAGCCTATGAAATATCTTCACTTAAGGGGAGATTAGATTTCAGAGCTTAATTCCCCTGGGATAATCTGACAAGGCTAAGAGTTGGGCTGGTTGGTGCAAAATTAAGAGAGAGAGAGAGACACGCAATGGCTGTTTTTCAAAAGTTAAAAAAAACCAAACCAAACTTGGCGGGGGGAGGGTGTCTTGACAGGCTGAAAATATCTCCCAGGTTTTCCAGGTCTCCTAAATGCTATGGGTGTGAAACTGGCCGCTGGGAATAAAATGTGGAAACAGGAATAGATCAATTAGCTCAATCTTTGAGGTTCACATTTCATGAGCTCATGAGAGTCCTTTGGTCTTCTGAGAAAGACAGAATTTATGCAAGAAGCTGAAAGCTCTTTGTCCATGCAGAGTTTATTTTCTCAAACACTGCTTATCCATTGTAAAACTAACAATCTTTGCTGAAAGACCATCTCATGAAACATTTCAGGTAGAAGTAGAATATTTTATGCAATCATAACTCCCCATGAGGAAACCCGTCCTAAGCTCAAATGATTCACACACAAAGGAGTTCACGGAGTTGTTCATGTCTGTACTCAAAATTCTCTGGAGACACATTAGCTTGTTTGATAAACCAGAAAGAACAGTGTTTTTGTGCAAGTATTTTAATACAGGAAATATGAGTCTAGTCTGTATCTTTTCAAGTCCATGTGTATGAAGGAGTTTTGAAGTAAAGTGCCACTTATTGCCTTTAAAACATAGTTAAACAGATACACATAAGGATACTACCAGTGAAAATGACTCTCTTATCTGTATACCATGCTACATACATATAAAAAACACACACAATCTAATAAGGATAACGGAACTTAAAGCAAGATGCTGAGCAACAGAGAATCATTTCAAAGATTTTTTCCCTGTGAATATCTTTTTCAATGGTCCTGGAATCACAATTTCGTAATTAAAACACAGCACCACACACCAAATGGTGTAGCAAAGAGCAGGGCCTATGGGGAGGCTCAGAACCAGTTTGACAACATTTCTGAGGTTAGAAAAGGGGGAAATAATCACTTTACAGAATCCACTCTTCAGAAGCTCGCATGGACAGTCTGTGGAGACCAGGGTGAGGCCAGTGGGTGTTGGGAGGGAGCACAGTGGCTGCCTCTACCTGTCCTGATTTGGAACCCCAGAGAACTCTTGGCTAATGAGGACATTGCACCGGAAGGCAATCTCTGTGGACCATTTGGACTGTAAATCTCCCAGGCTGCCTTTTAACAAAAAAGTCACTTGGGGGAAATAGGCCCTTGAAACCCTTCCTCCTGCCACTGGCTGAATGTTCTAGAGAATGATCCTGCAAGGCGGAAGGATGCTGTCCTCCTGAGGCAGCTGAGCGTGGGGCAGTGAGGTGGTGGAGTCACGTCCCATCCCCAGGGACCAATCAATGCAGGTGGAACGCGGGCGGCAGCTCAGGTTGCAGCTATGTCGGACCCTGACGGCCTCCTCTGCGCCTCTCACAAAAAAGATGAGGAGCAAGGGAGAGAGGAGAATGGGAGGAGGCACGGGTCGGGGGAGGAGTGAGGCGTGCCAAAATTTTCCCCAGCAGAAGATGAGGGCAACTGCATTAAAAATAATGATAAAATAATAAATGGCGGCGTTAATCGCAACAGTTGTTTCACATCCAAATGCAATCTGAATGGTTTTGGCTCTGCTTGGCCAATAACGTCGATTTGATGAAAAATCCCTAGGCAAGTAAGCATCCGCAACGACCAGTTCCAGGAAGTACAAGTCTCCCGCGTGCACGGCGCTGGCAGCCCGTTCTTCTCCGTCTCGGTCTCGGCCACGGTCACGGGCGAGTTTTCCAGCTCCCTCTGGGCCCAGGGCCACGGGCGGGCACCCCGCCTTCTCTTCGCCTATTTTCCTTTCTCTTCTTCTTCTTCTTCTTTTTTTTTTTAGACTAATCTGAAACTCTCACCTTTGTCCTAAATTTGAAGTTCAAGATTCATTTTTTTAAAAAATGACCTGCCACGACAGCATGTAATTTTTATAAATGTCTGCCCAACGCGAACAGAACCAAGTAATAAGATTCAAATCCCCAAAGCAGCATTATTCTGCCAACTCCTCCCTCTCCGCAGGCTTACCAGAGTGTGGGATGTCTGCCAGGGAAATACAATAAAATGTGGGAACAAGAATAAATAAAAATAAAACTTTAAATTCCACATCTAGGCCTGCTTAGTTTTCCTTTGTTATTTTGATCCCCTTCTTCCCCGTCCTCTCATACCACCACGTGTTGTTACCTAACGTTATTTTCGCCTCCTTCCTCTACCCTTTGCTTATGGGTTTTCCAGGCTAGCAGGTTGCCTGCGCCCTGCGAACCATTTCCTCTCTTGCCTTTTCTTATTACGTCTTCGGGGTGGAGCTGTCCTTCTTAGTCCAACTATTCTTTCTCTTTGGACGCTTATGCCATGATTCTATCGGTTGGTCCCTTATTGTTAACTCCTGCAAATCTTACCTGGTTTGTCACGGTCACAGCATTTCCTTCCGGTCACTGTAAGGCCTCCCCACATTCCCGGCTGTACGTCCTGAGACATCTCTCCAATCCTCCTATGTCCCGTCCTTCCCAACCAGCACAAGACATAATGTGGGGCGTCCTTTTTTTATTTTTCCTCCTGTTTGGTCCATAGCTCTAGCTCTGTCTGGGGTGATCAAAAAAGTTTTTCTCTTTGGTGTACACCTCCTAGCAGGACTCTGCCACCTGTCACAGGAGGTGTCCTTAAAAAAGGACAATAAGGAGCATTCACCAGTGGCATAACCATTTAGAAATACATGCAACAGGAAATTGGAGTTTGCTCTTGGAATAATTTGATTTAGGAGAACAGGGGGATGGGGGACACTCGGACTGGGTCTTTCTGGGGATTCTCTAGGACCACAGCAGCATCTCCTTCCACTAACCACTGAGCTCAAAAATACTGATGCCCCCCTTCCCACAATGCATTCTTTATACCCTTAGGGAAATATTCCTTATACCCTGTGGGCCCTCCCGAGGAGCACAGTCAGGTAACAGATCCCCAAGTCTTGCATAGTAAATCTACTGTCACCTTACCACCTCCCTGAGCTTTCTGACTCTGTCCTCAGCATTATGACAAAGTAGCACTACCTCATTTCTTGCAAGCTACTTTCATGTGGGCCCTGAACAACAACAATGACAAATAGGATTTATAAAGAAACTATGTTGTAAAGTTGAAAAATAGGATATAATTTTCTGAATTATTACCGCAAGAAGAAATCATATCAATTCAAATGCTCATTTGGTATGTTGCTAGTTTTCATTTAATGATGGATAATAATTCTTTTGAGTACCATCAAGTAATACAAGTAGCAGGATAATAAAGATCTAAGATACAAAGGCACTTGTCCATCTGATGGCAATACTTGAAGCATTCTCCTTCTGACTTATGGGGTGCTGCGTACCAGCAGCAATTTCCTTGCTTACTCATGAGGCCAACTCTAACTCCTCACCCAAGTAAGAGTGTCAGGAAACTGGGGTTAAGGAGAAGTCATGGACCAACAGAAATTAGAAACACAAGTGACCCCAGGTTTTCAGATGGAGACTTCCAGAAGCTTCCCAGCCTTGTCTCAGTGGGACAGGGTTAATATCAAGAACATCATGGTTCCTTCACTCCTGGAGCATGAAATATTTGGGACATTTATGCTAAAATTATTTTTGTTAATTATTCAAAATGCAAACTTCACTGGGCACCCTGGGTTTTAGCTGACAACTCTCCTAGTACACGACCACCACATGGCATGTTTTGTTCCTATGGGGGTCTGAGGACAGCTATCCATCCATCCGCTCATGGTAACCCACTGCACACCTATGAGAGAGTCAAATTCCTTCTCAGCTCCAAAGCCAAAGGAGGTTTATGAAGTCCAATTTAGAGTCACTTCCAGAATCAGTTTGGACTGTTTACTTCAGGGACACTGATTAAGTCATATATTACAAGGAAGCTTCCCATGGCCCCTAATTTGAAACAGCTGAGCCAGCTTCTCCTGCCAGCCATCCTCATGGTAGAAGTCTCAGGAGGGGACTGTGCTTGGGATGCGGAGGAGGGCAATCAGGGGACAGGTTTAATATTAAGAGAGGACATGTCTTAATGCTCTTGTGGAAATACTCTTTATGGAGCATCAGGTTACAAAGCCCCAGTTAGGTGGGGGTTGGGGAGTGAGGAGGGATAGAGTGAAAGGGGGCACTGGAAAAATCACAGCAACATTTGAGGATCAAAGCATCCAGCCTGTCAAGTGCTCTGATATTTTTTCAATGAGGAAACAAGCTCACATTTTCCCCCTGAGGGCTTAGAGACAAAAGCCAAGGTTCAACTAACATTTTTTAAGACTTTTTTTTTTAACCGCAAACTATGTCTGTATATGCCTTGCTTCCACTTTAACTTTTTTCCCCTTGAAATTTGCGGGGGGACAGGCGAGGTGGGGGGTGAAATAGGAGAACATTTTATTTTGAGGCTATTCTGATTAACAACCAGGTAGGTGAATTTGGCCATTTTGGAATGTACAAAAACATTTGGGCCCATAAATCTGGTGATTGTATTCACTTATCAAAGCTCATCATTTCAGCCATGAGGGAGGATGTTCTACCCAAATCTACAAGGTGATGAAGGGCTGGCCACAGGCGTGCATGTAGCTCAGCCATGCTTCCTGTTTTCTGTTAGCTTGTTTTTCTTCCCTGAAGCGTATCTGCCCTGCACAGGGTTGAAGAAGAGAGTACGAGGTCAGAGGATGAGGAGAGAAGGGGAAGAGGCAGAGAGGGTAGAAAGATGATTGTGATGAGAGCAGCAGATGCATCTTACCTCCCTTTAGAAAATATTTCAAGGTTGCTTTTTGGGAGAGAACCCAGCTTATTTTAATTTCATTTTCCAATAGATAATGCTTCTGTGAATTTGATTGCACTAGAGCACAGAAATGAAAGAGAAGTCAAGGTAAGCACACTGTGGACTATGAAATGCCCCAATTCAGAGCAGTTCCACATTCATGTCTATTGACCATAAACATAACATTAGCTATGCCAGAGAAATAAACAGAAGATAAAATCAAAACTCAATCTTCATATGGCTCCAAGGCAGGCCCCATATTTGCCTTCGCATGCAGTTTACAGTATCTGTTCTAGCCTGATAGATGTTTGAAAACTCATAAAGCAGGGTTCTTGTAAGAAGTAGAAAAGGGATTTTCGAAAGGCAGAGGTTGCTTGTCAAAGGTTCCAGATGAGATGTGAGACAGTCCGTGAATTCAGAGTGCACATCTGTGTGTCACAGTATAAGAGCAATGGCTTCATTCTTTTAAATGCCAGAATAACGTTCTTCTCTAGCCTGGCCGCCAGTCTTTTCCATACCCTTCAGGAAGATCTAGTGGAATTCCCATCAGTTAGTCGAGAGGGGAAAGATGATGACATTCGTATTGTAGTTGAGGTAATATCATGGAGAGGTCAGGAAGACATGTGGAAACCGTAGGTGGAGACGACTGGACTAAGGAAACACCAGATTGTTCTTCTAAAGGCTAACAAAACTCATGAGATGGACTCAGCACCAATCCATTCTCTACATTGTTAGGTTTTCTTTTTCTTTCTCATTTAAACAGAGGAGCAACAGTATAGCTCACTTTTAGTAAAGGGCACAGACCTTAGGTGTACAGTTTGATGATTTCTCACAGATGCATGTGCCTATCAAGCCACTCCCAGATTAAGGGTCTAAAGTACCTCCCCGCTCCCCCCCCCCACCCCGCCACCAAAAGCAGCCCTGACCACAACATTCCATGTGCAAGAGTTTCATACTTTTAAATGCCAGAATTACTTTCTTTCCTGGCCTGGTGCCATGTCTTTCCCATGGCGAAACAGCCATATTAAATTAATTATGATTTTTTCAAATGACCTTAATTTTGTGACACAAGGCTACACAAAACAACTGAAAGCTATCACTTTCACTGTGGAGCCTAGTCAAAACCACCCATGTGCCAACATCTCAAGAACAAGTCCTTCAGCAGCCCAACTTCTTTTAAGACTAGAAAGCAGCAAAGAGCTTTTCCTGTGAACATGTAAGCATGAATTATGAGCTTGGAGAAGAGGAGGTGGAATTTGCTAGGCTCTCCATCCTTCAGAAGGTCTGCAAATGTCTCCCTCCATTTGTTCACCACTACTTCTTTTTTCTTTAGTAACCCTTGATTTTTTTTTTATCCCCAGACTTTTTGCCAACCTGACAACAAAAGGTGCCTAGAATGTGGATTACAAAATAAATGTGGAGAGAAATGGCCCAGAAATGTTTCAAACCCTGAACCACACACTTTATTGGCCAGCACAGTACACAAAACCTGCCAAGGACTTTGTACCACAACCTTGGACAGACTAGACTGTGCAATCCCAGAGGCCCTAGTGGTTCTCCTGTATGTCTCATAAAACCTGTACCAATTCTGAACAGCAGTCTTGATTCTAAGACTGGCACAAAGGTTTCCTATGTCACACAGAATTCCTTCTTCCTAGGGAAATATCTGTCTTTGTTCTTAGGGCCTCCAACTGATTGATAAGGCCCATTCACATTATGAAGGGTAATCTGGTTTCCTCAAAATCTACTGATTGTAAATGTTAATCACACCTTTATAATAACTTCACAGCAATATCTAGATCTGTGTTTGGAGTTCCCTGATGGTGTAGTGGCTTAAGGCTGCGGCGTTGGTGCTGTCAGCGCTGCGGCCTGGGTTCGATTCCCAGCCAGGGAGCTACCCACATACCAAAAGGCACAAACAAACAACAACAACAACAAAAAAACAACTTTGGTCTGGCATTAGATCTGTGTTTGACCAAATGACTTGTTACCATCCATAGTCATGCAAAGTTGACACATAAAATTAACTATTGCAGCATCTACTTGTTTAAACACTAGGGACTGTGGATGACATTTGTGAAAAACAAGACACCAAACTGGTAAGAAATATGCTTTTCTCAAGGATCTTATAACCTAGTAATGTAGAGAAAATACAAATGCTTTCCCTTCCCTTTCCAGAAATATGGTCAACTGAAAAGCCATTCTGATGAAGTATTTTAAAACGATTTTTTAAACAATTATTTCAAATGATTTTCTGAAAGTAATGAATGTGCAGAAACCAAAAATGCACTGAAAGCAGGAACTCTGGTAGACTATCCATCAAATTCTGGTGACCTTGGCTTTTATTGTGATGACCGCTCAGGACATGAGATAGCAAATAAATTCTAGGACCCACCCAAGCTAAGGAATCAAATAAAAGAATTTCACATAAAGCTGGGATTCTAATGAGCCTCATATCTGAGTTACAGCAGACTAGAAATAAGCTCACACTATAGAGAGGTATATCAAGAAAACTTGGCACTGGATGAAGTCAGTCTTCATATAGGTTTATAACCTAAATTCATACTACTTCTGTGTGCTAAACACCTTAAGTGGAGAATTTACTTAAAGTATTTCCAAGTTGTAATTCCCCCTGATAAAAGCAAGAACAAATCTTTTCTGGAGTTGTCACCTACAACTCCAGTTTCAAAGAATTCCCATAGATGAAGTATTGATAACATGAACTCACAGTCCCAAATCACACAACATGCAAACAAAAACAAGACACTGTTAAGTGACAGTCAGCATACTTAGACCTACAAAGACTTTAGGTACTAAGATGATCAAATATAGAATAAAAAATAGGTTTAATGTGTTTAAATAAATAATAGAAAGATCTGAAATTATAAGCAAAGAATGAGGAATTATAAAAATAGAATTTCTAGGAGAGAAGACAAGATGGCGACTGGAGAGGAGGTTCCTAAAGCCTCTCCCAGAAAACACAATTGAACGGCCGACCAGGAGCCAAGAAAGCGGACCCTGAGTGACAAACCGGCTGCTGAGAAATCCACAAATCGCAAGTAAACCTGAAGGCTGGCGAGAAAGGGGCGAGTCGGGGAGAGGGAAGGGAGCAGAGACG